>JAMLFT010004802.1:0-18792 GCA_026544285.1 Pachyrhizus erosus | reverse complement strand
TATATATATAAAATCAGTTCAGAAACTAAACCAATTGAACCATACACATGTTGGAACTATACATATGTATAAAATAATATCTCTATATATATATGTAATCAGAGATTGTTGGAAAAGAAGCTGTATCATATTAAAATTTGGCACTGCCTTATAACCTGGTGTTTGAATTTGCTACCATAAGTTAACGCGACTATATATGAGCCTAGACTCGAGCATTGAGGATAGAAGCATAGTGAAGTCTTCACAATACAGTGCCTAGAAAATTAAGAGAGGAAGAAAACAAGAGAGGTAGAAAAAAGTAGAGAGAAGTGTTCCAAATAAGTCAAGGAAACAAATTGCAGCATACATCTCTGTGGCCGCTAGGTTTCCAATGCTGTTGTGCATGTGTTTCTTAACGGGAAAACGGATCATAGATAAGGATGAAGGAGGCATATCCTTGTCTTCCAATGACAAAATTGTTAGTAATGAGGTAATAAAACAATTAAGAACCCATTAAAACCTTTGTTTCTGATAGTTCCAAGAGCCAAAAAAAGAATATGATATTTTAGTACATGAACATACTTGTATTGCCATTATACTAACATAGCTCTTTTAGTACATCAACCAAGCCCAAAAAATTAAATAAATTAAATCTCAACCTAATTTTAAGTAGGTTTGATTGATTGCCAACCTTCTCATATTTCTTCCGGATAGTAAAAATCAACCATTGTATTCCTCCATGGATGAATGGATGCCAAAAGAATATTTGTGATATCTAAAAACAATCTCACAAAATATGTTTTTATGACTGATTGAAAATTTAATAGGCCGGTACTATACAATGCAGTATATGTGCCTCCTCTACTTGTTTTGGTCCTTCCTGCGGTCCATGTTTTCCAGGCGCTCTCTCTTGAGAGCAGTGAACTTGGCAGCTATGTCATCATAGTCTGGCAACTTGGGATGAACATGGCTAGGATGTTGAGGACATGAATATGTCCTTAACATCTTATCTTTGTTGATTCTGTGCCGCTCTTGTGGCATTGTCATGGTCCTTGAGTAGGTAGCTTCTGTTTCTATTCTTGTAGAGGAACCACCAGTCCTTGGATTGGAAACTTTGGGAGAAGCAGAGATTTCTTCTTTTGTTTCATTGTTTCCGTTACTAGCTTGGCAATCTGGGTAGTTGAATCCGTGATACTCAGCTGCACCACTATAACTCCTCCTATTTGATCTCTTAGGGATGGTAACCAATTCAATTCCTTGGTTCAACTTATCATCCCAAAAGGGTTTGCAACGACAACATTCATCATGCAAAACTCCTTGTTGAACATGTGTGGCTCTGATCCCTCTTTTTTGCTTCATTGATTGAGCCTCCATATAGTCTTCATCATCGTATAGGCAAAAGTAACAAGGCTGTTCCAAGCTGCATCCACTCATTTTAAAGTTGAAAACTTTTCTTTTTGTGCCATCTTGGCTTTGACTTGACTGTAAAACCTTTCCCTCTTCTGAGAAACCATGTAGCATCAATCTCTTCTGGCCATAACTTGATGGGGATCCTTCTAGCAAAGGCTTATGGTGCTTTCTGTGGTAATCAGTACTGCGCTTATGAGCTGAGGGACTTTTGCTTGGCTTGTGATAATATATCATGTATCCGATATCCACAAGGCCAAGGTTTTCCAGGGAGGATGATCTTCTTCTTGATCTTTTCTCAGGTCTCCTTTTGCTCTTTGTAGAAGTCCTTGTGCTTGAGTTATCACTCTCTGATCCTTGTTGACCCATATCAGTCTCATAACCAAATCGAGTTTTTTCTCTCCTGGACAGACCAGAAGATCTGAACTTAAATAGCATCTGGTCCTGGCAGTCACCTTCTTTTGGTACAGAAAACTCCTTAATGTCATCCACATAATTGACCGTTTCTTCAGAATAGGGAGGGAATCTCACTCTTTGTGCAGAAGATGTTAAAGCCATTCTTTCCCCCTTGTTTAGCAAATCAAAATTAATAGAAGAAAGTAGCTCAGGAAAGTCTACCTCTACTACTTTCTTTTCCAAAGGATATCTCAGGATATATGGGGCATATTTCTGAACAGAAGACACCATTGCGGAAGCATCAGCTAAGCTAGATTCTGGCAGAGAACAAGAATCACTTGGTTTGGAAATGGATGGATTAACACATGTGACATCTCTTTTTATCTCTTCAATCTCTGAAGGGTGGACTTTAGATCCTGCAGTTGTGTCCATTATTTGGGCATCACTTTCCACTAGCTGATACCCTTTATTTTCTTTCACCTGGTACAAAAGCATTCAACATAGGCTGGTATTAGTAAATGAAACAATTATAAATTTATCAATACATTCAGCATAGTAAAGAAGAGTAACCTGCACTTGTTGCCAATCGGGGTAGTATTCTATGGCTAAAACCTGCTGTTGGAGGCAGTTATCTTTGGCTATTTCATCCACTATTTTGTACTTCAGATCATCCGACACAGACTTCACTGACAGGTTTTCTTTCAACTGTGATTTTGAAATTCCATAAATAAGTATAGCATCGTTAACAAATGTTGAATTGCATAATGTAAAGTAATTATAATTTACTGAAAAAAGTAAGAGAAAGAAAAGTACTTGTCTGTTTACAAGATTCCCTGGAAATAGCTCCACAGCTGTAGTTGCAAACCTCTCACCATAACGCTCTCCAAAGAGCTTCCTGATGGCACCGAGCTCAGGAAGATCCCCACATCTTGCAGAAGCAAATATAAGACTAGAAACTGCTTCATTAATATCATTTGGACAGTCCCTGAGTTTGAAAAGTTGAGCCATCAGAAAAAAATTTGTGTAGTGTGTGGGGAATAGCTAACGTATTTAATTTAGATAAGTAGAAAGCAGTTAGTACTTGTGCCTCCGGATATAGGAGAGTTGCGTGAGAATAAATTCACAGAAGTGATCTAACAATTCATACGCAGCTGCTAGGCTTTCATCTCCCATAAGCTGTTCAACCTTAAATTTTGAGAAAAATTTTAGTTAAGATATGGGACTGCAGAATTGGATGCTTAGTAAAGATATATACATGATTAATAGAGAGATTGGAGAAAAAATAAAACAGCGATGAGTTAAGTTACTAAATTAGAATACCCCATCGATGGTTCGTATCATGTCTATAGCATACAGAATTTCATAATTCACCCGAAATATAATTCAAACAGTAATTAATTTTAGTTATGTATCTTCTGATATTTTATGCATAGTATGTTATCGTAAGTGTATTTGCTAGCTAGAAAGGCCAGAGTATAAATTGTCTGTGGTTACAAAATACATGATTAAGACTTGTGACCTTCAAATTACTGATGTTGTGGATGAAAAACTTTGAATTTTTCATCACGAGGCTTCATCATGAATAATTATAGAGGCTCAAGTGGTTTTATATCATATTATCATTCATCAATCATAACGAGAAATATTTTAGTTACATCTGTGGTTCAGTATATAAATCCTATATCAATGCTACCTCCACACCAATCCTGAAGTGGCTTTGAAGGATGCACAAAGTCTTCAAGTGAAATTCACATGTATGCACAAGACATCGTAAAATACACATGCTATCAGTATATTGAGATTTACAAGGAGAATTTAGCAAACTAATACAAGACAGAGTAGCATCTTAAGTTATTGAACAGTAACAGTACCAACAACCGTGCAACTTTGTTTATGGAAAACCATCTCCAACACTCATACTTAATGGAAAGAAAAGTAGAAAACCCACTCTTATTAAAAACAAAAACAGGACAAAAAGGAATATAATTATGCAAGCAGTGATCAACAAATGAGTATGAAGCATCAAAAGACCCGGTTAAATGCAGTTTCTTCATGGCCACTTTGTATTAGCTCAGCCAAGTCCTTTCTCAGTTGCCTTGCTATTGCCTGCCTCTTGTTCTTGAGTAGCCTGAGCCGGCAGCGAGCTCCTTTGATTGCCTTCTTACTGCAAACAAGCAAAGCCAGAACAAAAACAAGATTTATACAAACTTGAACTCATACATGCATGATTGTTAAGCAACATGATCTAAGGCTTTGATCAATCACATGTAGCTTAGTTACCATTTGGAAGCTTTTGACCAACCAAACAATATGTCAAACATTTCTATAACTTGATGGCACTGTCTGAATTCATTGGAGGTAAATATATGTAAAAGCAAGCTTTAGAGTAGAAGCAGGTTTTGCAAGCCAAACGGAGAAAAAGAACAAAGAAGGAAAGGTTCAGGTTATTAAACCTGATGAAAAAGAATGAGAAAAAAAGTGAGGGAAGATCATAGAAGATTAACTAACTGAAGCACCACAAATACAGTTGGGGTTCAGTTTTGTGGAGATAATTGAGACGAGGGTGGTTTGAAAAAGGCAGACTGTGACAAATTAGTGGGACTTTATTTGAAAGAAGGAAGAAGGAGACAGTTTTGGTCTCTTTGAAAAATAACTGCTCCACTCCACCTCAGTTTTTTGGACACGTCAATTTTGTAAACTGCTATAACCACATCCCCTGTTGAAAAAGCTAGCAGAATGCGGTCATGAAATTCTACGAGTTCATATCCACGATAGCCAAAACAACTAGAATTATGCACCTCGTTGGAATTATGGACACCAAGTTTCTAGAGTTACTCCTAGTTATAATGATTAATCTTTAGTCTTTGTTAGTTCACCATTCAAAATTATTAGTATTTTGACACAAACTACTCACCAAAAAATATATATTTTGCTACATGCTAAAAATAAGAAAAAATTATAAACTTCCCACTGAATAATGTTCACTCAAAGTCGATTCCGCACATTTAATCAATTTTAAGACACAATTATTTGTTTTTATTATTATATATTTTAAAATAATTTCGTCACATTATTAATAATTTGTGAAACATATTTAACTATTAATTCTAAAAATATAAATTGATAATTGCATACACATATTCATTCATAACTTGTGAAATAAAATTAATTATAATTAAATATTTAAATAATTTTTTAACTTTATTAATTACTTGTGAGATATATTTAACCATTAGTGTTATAAGTATAAATCAATAATTATATATGCATATTCATTTATTTTTAATCATTTATGACATAAAACTAATTATCATTAGACATTCTAATGATACTAAGAACTTTTTGTCAGACATATTTAATCATTAATGTTACAAGTACTTATGATTTATTAAACATAATCACACTCATTACTAAAAAAATAAGTATGTAGTTTAAACATGTGATATTCAAATTAAATTGCACAAATTAATAGCAAGAATATATATATATATATATATAGTATGAAATAATTACAAAAAGAAGCCGTGTGCAAATTTAATTTCTATGAAGTGTTTCAAATGGTATGGTTTGGTATCGAAAACTCTTCTATTTCGTGAAAAATTAAAAATGCAAGATTGAGACTTCCACTGTTAGTTATTACTTAATAGCACCTGGCGAATTGGGTGTGTAATTAGAATTTAAATTCCGCAACTAAGATGCGTCACCGTTTTAGAAACATGATCACCCAAGTACAACTCTTAATATTTTTTTATACGAAGTAAGACTCTTAATATAGTTAATCACATAATTAATAATAATTGAAATTGAAGAGTTGAGTGCAGTGATGAAACACACGTTCCTCTCAGAAAAAGAAGCAAGCACGCGCAGCAAACACTCACTGGTGTGGCACAGGGTAAAGAAATGAGTTATATCATTGAACCGAGGCGTAACAAACACGCGCTGAGACACATGTAATTGTTTTCATTGAGTGACATGACACGGAGGGTGACTTTGCCTCTGCAAATTCTTTGAAGGGTAGCAGTCAGTGGTGAATAAATTCTAAAAAAATTACAAACACAGTGCTTCAAAGAAACTAATCAAATCTATGGTCTGCGTGGTTTTAGCGTTTATGTTAAGCAAAACCGATAACCAATTCGACCCAACTCCTTGTAATACAAAATTCTGGGACGTTCACCAACTCATGTTATTGTTCCCACATGCAAGGGGGCACCATCAAAGTGGGTCCTCTTTTTTTAGGCATTGCCATTGAGAAACGCTTGGCAGATTTTTAAAAAATAAAATAATAAGGGAAAACACATAGGATGATCATTATCTAGCGCTCTAAACTTTCATTAATCTAGTATCATTCTTAAAGGACAAATGTGAAAAATGTACAATTATTAGTACAATGTGCGTATTTTTTTAACCCTGAGCAGCATCTCATGATTCATTTATCATGTTCTTAAGTTGCACTTTAGGTGGTTGTTGTTTACTTGTTTTGCGTGTGAGAATCGTATGCTATTCTTTTGAGTTGTATTGTTATGTTTTTTTATCGTCGTTTACAATGTAGGGACTCAACGATTGGATAAGGAATAAAGTTAGGTTCTTAACTTTATGGTATTATTTCTATTATTCAAATGTGAGAGAATTTTTTTAAATTACAATGGTTATTTTCGTACAATTTTTAATTACAATCGTGCTACTAAGGCTTGAATTTATAATTTCTTTTATACTACCTTAACCCTTCATTATTGGCGCCTTTCTACTTTGTGAAGGAGCTTTACCCATCAAGGTTACTTTATACGTTGCTCCTAAAAGTAATTTGGTTTTTCTAAAATAAACAAAGATAAAGTAAGTTATATGAGTTGTTGATAAATCAACAATTTGATGGCTCAATGCATTCATGAATTGTCTATTATCATGCATGTAAACATAATATTAATGATTAATTTTTCATTAATAACTAAAATTGTTTACGTTACTTTTCAAAGTGAATTACTCACTTTAGTTGAACCAAAATTCTCATATAACACTCAAGTTAATCGTTCATTTAAATGCAATAAAATGTACGTGAGACGGGAGAATACTGATATACACAAATTATTTTTAAAAAAAATGTTTCTAGATAAGGAGAACAAGATTCGTACATCTCCATCTCATAATTACATATATAATTTCAAATATATATATATAAAAAAAAAAAAGAGAGAGAAATTTCGTTGAAAATGTTTAGGTAGTTGAGATGGGAAATTCTTTTGTTGATTAGGTTTTAAAAAATAACACTATCTCATGAAATTCATCTATGATCTCGCTTTATGTAAAATTTTTAAGAAAAATGCATGCGACGATGTCAAACAAGGATAGATCTATTAACCTAAGAATTAACAAACATGAGTTTTGAGACATATAAATAGTATAAACAAGGCTAATGTTAAAATGTCGGATGTTGCAGGTTTTAACAGTGTAGAGTGTAGATTCAGCACTTTCTAACAAATTAAAAAAAGCGTGCCTACTGTAAAAGATACAAAACACTGTGTTCGTCTATACATACATGTTATTTAAGTGTATGAGCACATGTAGATGCACTATCTTGGCATAATCCTTGTTAATTACTGAACTTCTAGAGGGGCTTCCTTGATACAAGTGTGTAAATGTTACGAGCATGTTCAAAGTGATTTAATTAATTTGCTTAGAGACCGAACGAATGATGATATGACAAAGAGAATGTATGACATACAAGTGAAATTTGATATGGACACCCATTTTCTGTCATTTAGTAATGGCAGCCTTAAGCTCTGTATGAAGGTGCATGCTTTTGGGTATCATCTTCAATGTTAGAAACATGCTCATATGAAAAGAGAAGAAAGTAAATTAAAAATTACCTATTGAATTCCTACTTAGCTTTCAAACCTCTTAAAATTAACAATTACGTTTTGTCTTTTTGTGTGGTATGAATGTAAAAAAATCCTTCTCATCTTTGTTTACACTACAACATCCTTTTTTTTTTTTATCTCCAGTGCCCCCTCAATGTTGATGCTTCTTCACCGATTAGGGTAGAAGCCTCTTTCGCAATGTATGGATTATTTTTTTATGCAAGATTTTAAATTATGGCAACAGTTTACAATTGTGATTTCATCATAATCTTTGATGATGTGAGAAATTGTAGATAAATACATCTAAAATTGCGGCCGTAGAGACTCTAAAAACTTTGATGTTACGACTGAAATCATAAATACAAACCCTTTTTTAAAATCTTGTTTATGTGATCTAAAATGCATGGTAATATATCTAAGAATTGTTGGAATTTGTATCATTAACTATCACGTTAACACTTGTTTTCTGCTTTTCTTTTCATTTCTTATGGAGGCTAGAAAATGGATTGAGGTAGATTGGGTGGCTGTTGCCATTTTTGGCTGATCATTGTGACTAAGCTATACCGTACCATACTTGCAACTTGCAAGTTAGTCAATAGCAAATTCCGCCAGGAATTCAGGCACCTTAGAAAACTTGTGAAAAAAAAATCAAAATCACAATATGAAAATTATTCAATAGAGTATTAGAATGCAAGAAAGATATCCCCACATATTGAAATCAGTTAGATTGAACCAAAGATAATGTTTATCTGCAATATGAGATCAACTAAATCCCACGCATAGATAAGTAAGCAATTTATTTCTTTATTTGACTATCTTTTTTTCTGTCTAAAACGAGTCTCCTTTGTATCAGAGTCCTTATATGCCTCAAATGATATGTCATTTGAGATTACTCGCGCTTTAAACGACTCTACAAATTTCTCTTCATCAACCTCCCTATTTTAATTTGCAGAACTTTATCAAATATAGCTACTTCTGTTATAAACGTATTTCCCATGTGTTATGACTTGTCTTTGTAAATGAATATTGTTGCACCAAAAACACAGCAAAGACTCTAAACCAAATCCCAATCACCATAACCAAAGCCAAGTAAGCCACACCAACGATAATTTCCTCTGCCTTCCACTTCTCCAACAGCCACCAATATATACAAAACCAACCATTCAGAACTGTATTCCATAGGTGAAAGCTTTGTCCAAAATATTAGGCCTTTTATTGGCTTCCAACTTGTCAATAACCAAGGAACAATTTACACTAACCACAACTTTCCTGAGATGAATTAAATCTTTAATCACAAGCCTTATGGGAAGCTTCACTGTTATCAAAAAAGGAATTTTCCCTTTCCTCTGGTCTTCCATAAACTGATTTTGTATTTCAACACCAAATTCGCTTTCCCCCTTCAACTCCACGCTGACCGTTGTTGTGTTCTTCCCTGGTTGTAAGAAAGGAGGGATCTGCCCCGAGCTAAGTTGAGACCCTGAGTACATTATCCCAACTTCATTTTCCAAATAGTCCAACCCAATGTCTTCATTCGGATTATCTGCTTTCACAACAACCACAACATCTGAGTATACTTTGTCCTCCTTTCGGATTTCAAAAGACTTGACATCAATGTGGTCAATGTCATAGGAAGGAACGTTAGGCTTAATAAGGTAATATAAAGCCAAACCAATTCCCACCAAGAGTATAATTATGATCAAGATTATGCAAATGCAGCAACGACAGCAACTAAAGCAGCAGCAACAACAACTTAGACACCCGCATCCTCTAGAGCCACGACGGGAACGGTGACGGGGAGATTTTTGGGCAAAAGGGTTCTCTAATGAGACATATCTTTTAGGGACATAAGCTTCAGATGATGTCATGATAAATGATGGTGATTATTGATTAACCCTTTGAGACTGTGGACACAGTACATTCAAGGACATGAGTTGAGAAATTTTTCATTCCCTTCTCCTTGTCTTGGAGAAGACAGGAGGTGCAAATGCAATTTTCTGTTTGTTCATTTAGGGAACCTTCCATTGGTTAAGGATTTTGTTACATATGTATGGACACGGTTCTCTAACCAGGTTTTGTGAGGCGTAAACTGGTTTCTTCATTTTCTTTTTTTCTTTTTTCCATCCTAAATTTAGGCACTGGTTAATTAAGGTTGCATTTGGTTGCTGATCTTAAATTATGACTAGCTGGGTTGCAGACTAAAATTTGCATATTTCATTCAAATTAATTTATTCATTTGAACTTTATATATTTGTTGCGAACTCAAGTAGTCTAGTCGAAAGTCAGAGATTAATCTTGAGACACCTAGTTGATATTTTTAACAGATGTTCTTCCATAAATATAAACTTGTAAATCAATATCTCTTTCCACATACCTAAAATAATTACTATCTACCAACAATACCATTGTTGAACTTTTTATATGTTAATTCAGGGAAAGGTTCCTAGAGATTTAAGGACACTAATTATAGTGAGGGAGTTCTTGAAAGTTGAAACATGGCTCATTTATTAATATTAGATTAAAGACAAATCATATGCAGCAATTTAGTGAAAATACAAAATATAAAGCATCATAATCTATACAGAATAAATGATAGCATGGTACTCATTTTTCATTATCAACCATACAGAGTAGTAAAACAAAGAAAGTGATAGAAAAGGAAGAAGTTGGAGAAGCAAGAAACATGACTCAACACAAACTCAGCAAAGCAGGCTCCAAGTCCTCACAAGTCGGTGGAGAAAGAGGACTTGGATCTGAAAGAACCAGCTTTAGTTTGCACAAGCTTTAAGACAGAGGCTACAATCTTCTTGAACTTGAGAGCAACCTTGTTGAGCTTAGGCGATTTGGGCTCTGTGAAAGAATCTAGCTTATAGGTAGTGAGGAAGATTTTCCTCTGCTTGGCCCTTCTGCGTCTGTAGCTAATAGACTTGATAATGTGGTCCCTGCCACCAAGAGCTTCATATTTGTATCTGCGGCTGCGAGAGAGGGTGGTGCTGCGAAGAAAAGTGGTCATGGTGGCTATGCAAACAAATTGGAAACTCTCAGTGTGAGACACTCATCACTGGCTTGGCTACAGAACATAAGCTTTTGATTCGTGCTATGATCGATTGTCATCATCGTTTGGTGTTTCCTTTTATTGTGTTGTCCCTACACGTCGGATTGTTGGGTGTAGGCTTCAATAAAAGGTTGTTGACCATCATTTCTGATTTTTTTTTTCTACCTCGGCTGGTATATTTATAATTGTTTTTTTTTTTGGTACAGACATTTGTACATGTTTGTTTTTATGTAATTTAAATTTATAATAAATTACACTTTAAATATATAATAAATAACTTACATTGTGATATAAGATTATTCTTAAATATTGATCATTTGAAAAATATTAAAATTTAATTTAAATAAAGATAAAATAAAATATATTAAAAGAGATAAATAATTAAGAAATGTCTGGACCCAAAATAAGAAGAATGTGTGTACTTTGAGATTATTTACAAAGAATATTGAAAATGATCACACTGTTCAAATTATATATTTTAATTTATAAAATAAATATATATTTTATAATTTTAATATTGAAAATTATTTTTCATCTTCATTAATTTGAGTTCTTAGATAAACTTATTTAAGTGATTTTTTTTATATCTAACTTTATTCTAAAACTCAAAAATGAACTAAATTGTCATAAAGAACTAAATCAGTTAGAAAAACAATCAAATTAAAAAAATCACATATTTTTTTATTTAGTTTGATTTTTAATTCTTGTTATAAAAATTGAACCAAATCAAACTCAAACGCACGATAGGTTATGTTAATTTTTTTTAATGAATGGTTAGATCATATAAAGTTCTTTTAAAATTTTAATAATAATAATATTAAAAGAACACAATTTTGCAATGAAGAGATAGATAGATTTTAATGAAGACATTTCAAAGACTACAACACACTCCCTACTTAAGATTATATTTATATGTAAGGTTTCTAAATTAATATAGATTGACTCAACAAATTATTTTTCAAAACTCCAAATTGAATTAATTTTTCTAAACTAAACAAAAGTCATTTCAAATATATATTTTTTTGTACTTCAACCCTTTTATAAAACACTAATGTTAAGTCTATAATCGATTATGATAAAGTCTCGTGTCATTATTTATTTCAAGCTTGTTTTTGGACTTAAGGTATTGAGATAATTAATTATTTTAATTTAAATATGTTATGTGCTTTAAATAATCAATATATAATTAGTTTGTTTAAATTTAAAAAAAAAATACTTATGAAACAAGTGTTTTTTAAAAAGTAGATAAGATTTTTTTTTCTTAAAAAAACATAAAACTGTTTATTTTAAAAATAAACAGTTTAAACATATACATCAAAAAATTAGAAAAATACTTATTTTATTAAAAAACAAATAAAGGGATTTATAATTTATTATCATAATTGATTATAGCGTGTGATTTAAAAAAAAAGTCTATTATCTTTTAACCAAAATCAATTAACATAAATATTTATTTTTAAAGTGGTAACAATTGATTGTTTTGTATTTATTGAGCTAATTTGATATTTTTTTATCACCCACTTTTCTCTTTTAAAATTTGGGTATAAATACTTTGTTTTGAACCAGAAAGATTATGAGAAGCAAGTTGCAAACTTTCATATTCTTTTTTTAGAATTTAGATCTTTAATTTGTGATTATTTTGAGTGTGATTCATATGTAATAAAAAATTAATTTATAATGTTCTCATTACTTTTTAATTTAGACATACAGATTAGTTTTTTATATTAAAAAAATGTATCAATATTATGAAAGAATAGTGTTAAATAAGTGGTGCACAATTTGCCTGTATGTTATAGAAAGCGCATGCCAATATTATTAAAGAATAGTGTTAAATGATAATAAAAAAAATATTAATTTTTAACTAAAATATTTTAAATAGAATTTAAATAAAAAGGAAAATGCATTCATTTTTTAAAATAACATAGCATAATACTTATGTAAATTTAGTTATTAGATTCTTCTACATTGCGTTAATAATTTTTTAAAAACAAATAAAATTGAATATACCTTAAAAATAATGTTATATAACTTAAGATTGTGTATACTGAATTTTGAAAAAATATATTACATACTCAAAAATTTAAACAAGTTCATAATTTTTCTTTTAAATATGTTGAATTTTATAAAATTTAAATTTTAAGTATACAAGTTTATAAATTATAAAAATTATTTAGATTTTTTAAATATAAATCAGATAATGCAAGTCAATTAGTGACATAATGGACTAATTTGTGACCCAATATTCTAACCAAGTCTATGATTGGTCCAAGTCTGATAACATTGCTTAAAAGATCAATTTGGTTTGACTCAAATTTGATGTTACATTCAAATCATACTAAATCAAACTACATATTAATTTTATGTTTAATTTGAATAATTTTTCTTCCAAAACTCAAACCAAAGTAAACCACATGTTAATTTTATGCTTAGGTTGGATAACTTTTCTTTTAACATCTAAATGAAACCACATCATAAACATCTTTATCATATATGTCTATAGATGTTGACATGAGAAAGTTCTAATAGCTTGACAAAGACAAATATCTTCCTTGACAAACATGTGGATGGAGGTAACCACTTATAAAGATAATAACTATATTCAATTTTTACTTAACTAATAAACAAAACAACTCAAAGAGAACTTATTTTAAAAGAGACGATTTCATATATTATAAAAAATTAAGTAAATTAAATGAATGATTAAACATTCACCCATCAACTAAAAAGTAGATATGTTTACCAAGATGTAGGTCAATCTAAAACAATATTATAAAAATAGATATGTTAAAAAACTAAAATAACAATCTTCATTTTATTGTTTTGTCTATTTCTCTTTTTTTAGTAAAGATAAAAATTAAAAAAGATAATTTTATTTTTCAATCGATTTAATAAGAATGTGAAAACTTAACAAGACTATTCATTCAACAATAGATAAAATTGTAAATTCATTTGATGAAAAATATTTTCTTAAAAAAATAGAACTATTTAATGTTTTTTATATTTTTTGTTGATGAAAATAATTAGTAGGTTGAATTTTTTTTAAAAGAGATGCTTAAAGAGGTTAATATTGCTTGTAGAGTAATATCAAATTTGTATGAGGTTAATTATATTTATTGTCTCTCTATTAGGATTAGTTTATATTTTAAATTTAACATAATTTTAGATAAACTTAATGTCTTAAATTTTAATTATTATTATCAAGTTTAATTTTTTCTATTATTATAATTAATTCATTTTGTTAATATTTTTCTTTACCTAAAATTTTTTGATTTTTAATATTTTTCTCAAAATCTCTATCAACTGAATTCATTAAATCATTTTAAATCATCTTCACTTCTACAATTACTAATAAAGACATCATTTTTCATTCAAAAATTAAAAAGAATTCAATTTTTCTTTCTTCAAGACCTTAATTTCATACTTATAAAATCTTTAAAAAAATAGCTTTTAGGCTAGAACCTACACCTTTTAAATTATTTTTTCTCAAATTCAACTTAAATCTTTCATTATTTGGGTAAAAGTAATGATTTGAGAATTTTGATATGCTATTAGTTTGTCCTCAAACACGACACTTAATGTTAATGTGAGATATTATGTGACAGTTTAACACATATGCTAACATGCCATTAATAATATACTCAAGTGACACTAACATGACATTAGGAACTAAAATTACACAATGATCATATTTAAGGAACTAAAATTACATAATTGTAACATTCTAAAGACCATAACAACAAACTTAATTTTGTCTCAATTTTTATTTTGATTTTTGCAAAATACTAGCAACACATTTTTTAACACTCTCTTTGAATGATTAAAATTTCTTAGAATCACAATTTTTTATGGATCCTACAAATTATTTTAACGAGTCTCTTTTAATTTCATAATTTTGAATCAATTATAACAATAATAAAGTGTGAAATAGATAGAGTTTGTTAAATTATTAATACTCCTCTTTATTTTATTTTATTTTATTCACTTTTTTTATTTAATTTTTAAAAAATTATCATAATTAAAGTTATGTTCACAAATAAATAAATTATGAAAATTGAAAAAAAGAAAGGAAAAAAATCAAAACAAAAAAGAAAATGCAAAAAGGAACTTTGATAAAAAAAAAAAGGAAAGGAAAAAGTTACAATATATTCTTATGACATATGAATATCCAAATTTGTAATAAATAAAAAATATTAAAAGTAAGAAAATATATAAAAAATTATCCTCTATAAATTTCTATGACTTTACCTTTATCTCATTATAACATATTATTAAATCGTCAAGTCATCATCATAAAACATCATCCTTGACCAAACAAAAGTTCAAAATGATAAATTACACCTCATCAAATCATGTTGTTGTCGTCACTTAAACTAACATATAGAAACTTATCATCAACATTAATTTCAGATCATCATTCAAACCACATATCAAAGTCATTATGTTTTTCATTATTAGCCAATTATGTCGTGAAGAACACCTCATATTTACCACGAATCTCAAACTAAGTTAATGATATGAACATATTAATATTCAATTTAAGAATTATCTCGTACATACATGAAGATCATGATTAATAAATGATCATAAATTAAAGGTGATATTTAACATTTATTATTAAGATATATTAGTTTCATGTTTATTTTCTTTAATGCTATCATAATCTTATTTTATCTTTTTAAATAAGATTATAATTTGTTTAGAATTTGCTTAAGATTTGATTTCTGTTATTGGTTTTTAATTTTTTTATAAATAAGAACCTATGTAAAAGAGACAAAAAAATTTAAATTAATTAAATGTTTTATCTTTTATAAGAGTTTTTCTTTTATTTTTAGGTTAAAGAACTTTATAGTATTGGTTCTTTTTTTTTGTACTTATGTTTTCATGTATAGTAGTTGATGAACAATATATTTTTATTTTGTTGTATTTTTAGATTTTTTTTATATTTTAATATTGTTTGTTACTCACACAAAAGTTGATACTCACTTATCAAATAAATGCATTATGCCTTTCTTTGTTATATGTAAACAATTATGTTTAAGTGGGGCATAGATATGATTTATGTTTAAGTGGTGTGCGTGTAGCACACACTTGAGTGAAAAGTTTTGTAACTTATGATGACCTATGTTTCTTTATTTTAAATTTTTTTATTTATCTAGATAAAATTGGGTGTTTGCATATCATGAGAATATATTGTATCCCTTTTCTTTTCTTTTATGTCATTATGACATTTTTTATTTTGTTTTATTTTTCTTTCTCTTTTGCATTTATTTATTTATGAATACTATTTTAGTTTTAATTTTTTATTTTGATAATTATAAAAAAATTAAATAAAAAGGTAAATAAAATATAAATAAATAAATCAAACGAGACAACATTAAGTAAATAGAATTGGTCTTTAAGATATCATAATTATGAAATTTTAATCCTTAAAATGTTATATTTACACAATTTTAATCATTAAAGTATCATAATTATGTAATTTTAATATCTTATTAACATGTTTATTTCATATTGATATATTATCAATCAATATATATATATATATATTATGTTGTTACATCATTTATCACATCAATCAATATATAAGTATCATATTAATGTGTTATATTAATAATTTTTATTAAAAGATTGAAAATAAATCATTATATATCAAATGTGTAGTAAAAAAAATTGAAGTCAAAATGACACTATCTTAAAAATATAAGAATTGAAAATCAATTTAAACCTAAGAATAAATTAATGAAAATTTGAAGTAATTCACAAGATATTTTGGATTAAATGTCATCATTAGTATTCATTATTATTGTAAACTATAGCCAGTAAACCAAGCTTTGAGCTACTATTTTAGCGAATCTTGACTATTGACCTCAGCATAATAAGTAATGATATTGGATTAAATATTGACTATTCATTAGTATTCATTATCAATTTACTCTAAAGAGAACAGTACTTTTGTGTGTTATACCGTTATGTGAATATTTTACATTAACAACTGTTTTACTGTAGATTACACGGAATTATCGAGTTTAATTGGTAGAAGAATAATATTCAACAACAACAACAAATCTTCACAAAACGTTAGTGGGAACTATTTACTTTTTATTTTATTTTTCCTTTTCTCAATTTCCCCAAATTCCATTTCAACCGTTTACTTTTATCTAGTTTTCTACTTCATTTACTAAAAAAAAAAACTATTTATTAACAGATAACAAGTATTAGGTATTATGATTTTATTTGTTAATATAACATTTGTTTAATAAAATAAATAAATTAAATATCTATATATATGTTTATATTGTATATTTATATCAATAATATAATAATGCATTATATTAACAATTAGCATGTTAATGTGTATCAAATTTTTTCTACTAATAGTTTTTTTTATTCTATAATATAATATATTGTTAATATAAATTTATAATGTCCATATTAAACATTTATTTTTTACTAAATAAAAATTATATTAATAAGAACTAATTTAAATTTAAATTAACAGTAATAATATTTTTATAATACTTTTAATTTTCTCCCTTATTAGTGCTTGCAAAAAGAGGTATTGACATGAGAGAATTACCATACAGATAGAATATGCCCCCAGTCGATAAGCTTTACCACAGATGACAAGTTGAACTATTTAACTATGTTGATAAGAATTCAATTTCTTAACTGTGTAAAAAATTATATGCCTTCTACATATATTCTTTTTTAAAAAAACTACTATTTTAATCTCTAAAATTGTATTATATTATCACATTAGTCTCTGAAATTAAAAATAAAATAAAATAAGCTATTAAAATTATAGTTATTTCATCTATATCTTTAAATTTAATCATTTTCTGTGATTTTGTTTCCTAAATATATATTAATGTTATTATTGAAGTTAAAAAAAATTAATTTCAGACTAATAATTCATAGATTACACTTTTAAGAACTTATTTGAAATCTCTTTGTTTTCATAAACAAATATAACAAAGATACATTCAAGGAATTAAAAAAAAATACATTTAAAGATTAAAATAATGGTTTACTCTTTTGTTGTTATGGAAAGAGTTTAATTGTACGAAAGAAAACGTACACATGAAAAGAGCCAGAAGATAAATCAACGATTACCATGATTCTTGTTAAATCTATCTTTCGTTTTTTTTTTTTCCTTTTTAAATAAAAAACAATAACATGTTTTGAATTGTTTCGTGCATAATGATTTCATATCATAGTATTATTGTTTTTATAAATGTAATACCGTAAGGGTATTACCATGTCTAGAGTCTAAAATTCGATGGCATGTTCATTGCTAAATACCCATAACATCAAAATACGCAAATCCGAAACATAAAGTGAAAGATTAGTAACTAAATGAATATAAACTCTTACAAACAAAACCATAAAAATGTTTATGTTCAGTGTAAATATCTACCACGCCAAGAGTACACCAACTCAAAAGAAAACTACAGGGCTACACAACCAAAACATCTTCCCGCATGCAAATCTATCTCTTCGCAAAAGTGTGCATCTGCTTATCCTGAAAATCATAAAATTTAAACTAAAGAGACAAAAGTCTCAGTGAGTCCAAAAGGATTTGGCTAACAGTACATGCATCTATCCTAATGGTCTTATCCTTTATCCATTATTGGACTCACATAACTCACCTATAAGACATTTCCCTCTTAAGTGTACTCCCAAACCTTTCTTTACTATCAACCATGCACCTTGGTTTAATGCTTGAATCTATTCCTTATTACCTTAATTAAGTATCTTTCTATTTTTATTATGTTTTAGATTTACTAACTCTACTGTATCCACTATTTAAAAACTCTTAAGATTTGTTTGATGGTTAGAATAACTGAGACATAATAAGATAATTTATTTTATCCTATTTTAATATGATATTTATTATACTAACATGATATGATAAGTTTATTTTATAAATTTTTATTATTTTATTTATTAACATAATTTTTCTTTTAAGAGAGGAATTGAGTTAGAAATTAACAGGATATAATAAAAAAATTTCTAAATCATTTTTATCAATATTTAAAATAAATAAAGTTTCTAAGTATATCTTTTTAAATTAAAAATAAATAAATATGTGTTTAAAATTTTAGT
>JAMLFT010004801.1:0-18797 GCA_026544285.1 Pachyrhizus erosus | reverse complement strand
ATTAAAATTTTTTAATTTTTAAAAATTAAAATTAAAATTTTTTAATTTTTAAAAATTAAAATAAATAAAATAAAAAATTAGAATAAAAAACACTATTTTTATATAAATTGAAATGTTATTTAATTTTAAATTTGATATATTGCAAATTTTATTCACAAAAATGTGTGAATATGATTTTTTTTTTTATCTTTAGATATGTTTGAAAAACTTTTAAAGATATATAACTTTGAATAATTGGATGACTAGTTAAACATTCTATAATAAATTGTTATTAATGATATGTTTAATTATCTATTGTTGGATAGATCAATATAAATCAATCCTTAAAAATATAAATTATTTTTTAATTTTGTTATTGTAAGTTTATATTAATAGTAGAATGTATTTTATTAATAACAAAATGTAATACTTTAGCTTTGCATAAATTTATTTGAATATAAAAAAATATAATTTTAGTATGTATATGAAAAACATGGTGAGAGATAGAACTTTCATTAAGTTATAGTTTCTTATAAATGTTTTATTGTAAATAATAATTAAGGCATGTATATTATTTTTTTTAATATTAATTGTTTTTTAATACTGCTATGGTTAAAAACATCAAATGTATCAAATGTTATATTTCATTCAAATTTATTTTTTGTTGTTTCGTTAAAAATATGAAACATTGTATTTTATTATGATAATTTTAATTTTTTTGAATTTTAATTTTTATTATTTAATGTTATTGTATATTTGAAATTCAAATTCAATATCACTTATTAGTTTAAAACAATCTTATGTCAACTAATTCACATGTTTGTGATAATTTATTAAAATTATAAACTTCATTTTAAATTAGTTTGCATATTTTTTATTTTGCATAATAATTAAACTCAAATTTATTTTTTGTTCTTGTAATTTTAAAATTATACAATTTTGATCATTCAAATTTTTTTATTATATATTTAATTTTTTAAAATTTAATAACTTTGATTCACCGTTAATATATATATATAATCAATTTTGTTAATAAAAAATATTTACATGACACTTTAATAATAACGTGACATTAACATATTCTCATAAAAATAATAAATAATGTGATAATTCAACATATATGTTAACATAATATTAATAATATACTGATATGATATTAAAAATTAAAATTATATAATTATTATATTGTTAATACTATATTAACAATTGTGTTAGACTTTGATGTCATATTATAATATATATAATATAATAAAAAATTTATTAAAAAATTAATGAGACATTAATAGTGGATCAAAATTATTAAAATAAAAAAATATAAAGGATGAAATATATAATGATTAAAAACAAATTTAAATATAATAAAAAACACATTCATCTGATAGTGTAAGTTTTTAGCAATACAATATATAATTAGCACTAAATACGTAAATCAATCTATATACGAGATTATTGTTTTTGCGTTAAATACATTTTTATTTTTGACATTTATTATTTCACGTGTGTTGTTTAAAATTTGAATATTGTCTTGGAATAAATCACCCACAGATATAAATCAGCATTTGTGTTTTTTCTACACAAGAATATTCTCTTTATTATGATATTAACATTCTCTTATCATCAAATTGTATAAACCGTTTGTTAAACAGTTAAATCTACACGCCAAGTTGCTTACTTTATACATAATAGTGTTAATAACTCTCCATATTTTGATATTTACTTATTACTCCCTTTAGACACCCATGATTGATAATGCCATTGAACTCTGAATGACATAAATTATTAAGGATATAAATTAAGAGGTAAATTTACATACATTTATTAATTTATAAATATTATACTAATATACAGGTAAAAATTTTATTTTAAATATGTTTATAAACTAATTTTCAAAGAATAAGAAAAAAATTATTAATGTATATATGTGTACTAAATTTTGTAATAATTAGTTTACTTAAAATATATTTTTAACACACATATATATGGAGAAGAAAATCCAAACATTTAACCAATATATATTATGTAATACATAGAAATTATTAAAAGTTAACTATATGTTATATTTTCAAAATACAATAATTAATACTATATAAGAAAAATATGCTAATCATATATTTATACAAATATTACTTTAACATTTGAGGTTCTATCTATTTTATGATTTTAGTTTGATTTCTTTAAAATATATTCAATGGATAGTGGTAAATAGAAATAAATATATATATATTTTTAAATAAATCATAATATCCTATTAAAATGATAATCAAGAATAGAAATTAAGAGATAAATTATTATATATTTTATTTATCAAATTATATTTTATTATATTATATTTGAGTTTGTCTATTTGAAAATAAAATTTATAAACTAATTTTTTAATACTTACTCTTTAAGTTTTGTGATAATTAATTTTTATTAAATAATAATTTTTTAATATATATATATTTATATAAAAACATACTTTTAATAAGTATACATTTTATTTATTAATTTGATAAATATATTATATTTAATAAATATAATATTTGTAAAAAGTGAGATATTATATTAAATAAATACAGTAATTAATATTATGTAAAATAATTAATTATTTATTTATATAAATACTATATTAATACTTTTGTTCAGGTCATATATTTATATACAGAGAAATGGAAAGAGAAATAGATATATAGATACAAACATGACATAATGATAATAACAAATACTAATTTTCCATGCTAACAGAGATTTTATTTAGTATAACACATCATAGTACCATTAATATAAATACTAATGGTTTTTTATTAAATCAAAATTATACACAAGTAAATAAACTTTACGATAGATCAGCAGCAAATAACTTCAGCGAAAGTTCCCAAACAAGTTCCATTTATTACAATTGTGTACAGTTATATTTTCTTATACAAGATTAGGAGACAATAATCATATACTTTGGTTGCAATTTCTTTTTTGGGTTTTTAGAAAAATTGAAAAGAAAAAAAAAACTTTGCTAATCATATATATTAGTAATAAAAATAAAAAAAAGAACTTAAATGGATGTGCAGCGGGGCAGCGGGTAGGTGGCAGTAGCATCAATAGAGTGTTTTTTTTTTTTTTTTTTTGTCCGTCTTCCATTGCTGTCTCATAGCCATGGCTTGCTCAGCTCCCTCTGCTTCTCTCATCTCTTCCAACCTTAACATTCTCTTCTCTCCCAAATTCCCTTCTTCCATTTCTTTCCTCTTCTTCTCCAATTCCTCCAATTCCTCCAATTCCTCCAATTCTCTTTGCAAACCTCTACTACATACTTCCCCTCTCAATCGCTCATCTCCTTCTCTCCCCACCCTCCTTGTCAGGGCTTCGGTAAGTAACTTTTCCCTCTATTACAGCCCAACTCTCACTCCCAAGCCCAAAACAAGTGTTATTACTTATTAATTTTTATTTTTTTTGTTAGGAATCTCTTTTGCTTATATCCCCACCCACTGCTGCCACCAAATCTCAAGTTATTTACACTGCGCTGTAAAATAATAAAATATAGTTGTTCTATTTGATATTTCCGTTCATGTTAGTACTTGTTTTTTGTTATTTTTCTCTTCTGCTCAAGTTTATAGAGTGCATTTTTTCTTTCTCTGGTTTGACCTCTGAAGTAATTTGCTTATTTTTTTGTTTGTTTTAAAAGAGTGAACTTCCATTAGTTGGGAACACAGCACCAGATTTTGAAGCAGAGGTTGTTTTTGATCAGGAGTTTAGCAAGGTATTTATTATACAATGCCATTTGGTAAATTTTGCCATTAATTTTTCTTTTAACTAAAACACTGTCCTTTCAGGTCAAACTATCTGAGTATATTGGAAAAAAAATATCTTGTCCCCTTTTTCTACCCATTGGACTTTACATTTGTTTGTCCGACAGGTTTGTTGGTATTTTAGTAAACTATAGTCTGATTGAGATTGTTGTGGATGCTAAATTTTCTCTTTTTTAACCCTAATATTACATAGTAGAGAAATCACTGCTTTTAGCGACCGGTATGCAGAGTTTGAGGAACTAAATACAGAGATATTGGGTGTTTCAGTTGACAGTGTGGTGAGTTTGTCAGCTACTTATATAATATTTTGTCAGCTACTGCTCTTATATAATTCTTTCCCATACTTATTTTTTGTATGACATTGTATCCATGTAATCGACGACAATAGTTGGGGTAAAGGGTTTGGTTGTTGTATACTTTTCTTGATTATTTAGATGACATGCTTCTTGCCGGCATATATAAGCTGCTGAAGAAAATGAAGGGTGTGTGAAGACTTGGCCGTCTTACAGTCTCACATAGTTTAAGGCCGTAATTGATTAATTTTGTAGGAAGAAGCTACGATTGAGAGTTCTTAGCATAATTGACAAAACTACATGGATTCTGTATTTTTATTTTTCTCTGAAATTTGCTACAAAATGTACTGAAGAGTATGGTTAGAGGAAATTACTTCATTAATAATGGAAAGTCAAATATTTGACAACGATTTAATTCGAACTTCTGTGATAATTGAAATGTCTTTTTCTTGACCTACAGATGTGATGTTATTCTTAATATTTGTGAAGGATGTGAGTTTGGAGTGGGACACAATATTCCCACTTGTACATGCTCAAGGAAACACAGATTTTATGTTATGATCTGTTACTGTTCCTTTCTCTCCATTCATAGTTATATTTTTGTAGACTTATCCAAAGGCACTTCTGAAGTTTACTTCTTCTTGATTACTGATTGGTGGTGCTATTGTTATCATTGTAGTTTTCGCACCTTGCATGGGTTCAAACTGATAGAAAGTCAGGTGGTCTTGGCGACTTGAAGTATCCTTTGATTTCTGATATCACCAAATCCATCTCGAAATCTTATGGTGTTCTCATTCCTGATCAGGTATTTTTGAATCATGGCCTAAACTATGACTATTCATTTTCCTTTCCTACCAACCCCAATGTATTTTTGCTTTAGTTTCAAATTCTCTGGACTGAAATGTAGGATGCCGACTAGGTATTATCTTTAGCATTGTGTCAAGTGGTGAAATGTTGACCGGGAAACTATTGCTTTTCATTCCATTTTTTTGAGCACCTTTCACAACAATTCCAAATGTTTCCAGTGATTTAGGGGATTGCATTGAGAGGATTGTTACAAGGAAGGGGTTATTCAGCATTCTACCATTAACAACCTGGCAATTGGTAGAAGTGTTGATGAGACAAAGAGAACACTCCAGGTAATTATTTGTGTAATTAGGACAACACCAGGATTAAATACTTTCCACTATATCTCCCAACTTTTTTGTTTCTTTGACATTTCTATCATTTATATAAATTCTTTTGCCTCCATTTATGTGCATTGGTCTTGCAGGCTTTGCAGTATGTGCAGGAGAACCTAGATGAAGTTTGCCCAGCTGGGTGGAAGCCGGGTGAGAAGTCCATGAAACCAGACCCTAAACTTAGCAAAAGACTATTTTTCGGCGGTGTAGGGAGGAAGCAATTGCTCATTTGTATCGATTAATGGTGTAAAAGGATTTTGTTTAATGCAATGCAATTTTTTAAAATTTTGACTGACAGGGTATGGTTAATGATTACAAATGCATACTGTTGTTCCATGATTTTAGAATGAACTATGGTTGTAATGTTTGCCTGTCTAGTGGTCTTCACCATTACTCATTGTCCCGAGTGCTCGAAGTTAACAAACGGTATTACGGTGTGCAAGGATGGAAAATAGAAACGGCCCCAACAACTCTGGACAAAGAAGTGAATTACAAGTGCATTTAAGCCAGAGTTATTGACATCTTTCCAATCAATCATTATAATAATTTTAATTTCTGGATGATAAAATACATAATACTTTTTTTAATTAATGTCTTATCTATTAGATATTAATAACGCTATTAACAAAATGTTTAAAATTTTAAGAAATTCTAACATCACTCAAAATGCTATGCGTGCTTCAGTTGTGAAGGCAAATTTCAAATTCATTATTGCCATTGGACCGTTTATACTTATAAATTTTCTGGACACAACTGTTTTCCTTTCCCTAAAAAATCATGAAAAGAATTTTTATAATACAGTTTTCAAATTACTTTTGTAAAATATATATTATTGTAAAAAAATAACTTTTAAATTAATTATTATAAAAATTAATAAACTTATCACAGTGAATTTGATGTATATATTTCAATTAAAAAAAAATGGTCTTTTTACGTGACAAAAACATGTTCTTTGGTTTGGTTTGGTTTGGTTTAGGTTTAGGAGGTATATATATAATGTAATTTTTATTTTGAGAAGCTTTAATTTTGGGGAGCATTGGGCACTTGGCTGGCGAGTATCCACTTGTCTATCCATCCATATCCAATTATGAATACCTAAGAAATTCAGGTAACTGAACATTACATCTTGCAGACTTGGCTTTGTAAAGGAAAAGAAGAGTCGCAGATTGAAGGAGTATGTCCCTACTGGAGAAGGGCCTGAGTTGTTGTGTCTTTGACATCCGTAAGCATAATGTAAGCTCACTCAACCTCTCATCAGGTACTGCAATCACAAATTACAATACCCAAAACCCACTATCAAAATCAAGCCCCAATTCTCCACTTCAATCAATGACACGTGTCAAGCCGCGGAGGAGGATGTTGAAACCTTTGTCAGCGGCTCTTCCGGCTCCACCGCCACTTGACCTCACAGAAAACAACGTGAAACAGGTTTTAGAGGACGCTCGACAGGAGCTGGGTCAAATCTTTGACACCTCTGTTGGCATCACTGGTAAGTAAGAGTTATGCTGGCTGGTGGTTTGGGGTGTAATGATAAGACGTAAAAAAGTAATCTAATTTCAGGAGTGGTTGAGCTAGCTGATTTGGATGGACCTTTTGTGAAGATTAGCCTTAAGGGTCGGTTTTGGCACAAGCGTTCCACCGTCCTTGCCAGAGTCGGTAATTATCTCAAACAGAGGATCCCTGTAAGTCTCTTATGCTTCTTTTCTCTAAGTTAAAAATATCCATTTTAGTTTTTATATATCATTATGGTACTGCTGCGCAAAGTTTAACAGTTACTTAACTTGTGCCCTTCTTAATGCCTTTGGTTTCAGGAGATTTTAGAGGTTGATATACAAGATGAGAAACAATTGGATGACAGTCCTGAGAATTTTTAAGGTACTGCACACGGCTTGCCGCTCTTTGGATTTTGTTCTATTCTTTTGTTTTAGTATGTCTTCAACTGGCCGATTCCCCTATATAAGACAATTTCTTAGTGTGGATGACAAACTGTTCAAAAATAATCACTATGGGAATATATGTCTAATTGTGCTGTCTTTGCTACGTGTTATTGTTACTTACACATGAAACTTTCTCATATAATTCTCATTACTGTCACGGATTTATCTTTCTCTGCTTTCCTTTTATTTCAAAATCAGTGGTGCACATCCCGAATGTCAGTTTATATGCACAAAATGTGCAACCAACACTTTGGTCTAACTCACCAGGTCAATGTGACCATTGTACACTCTCAAAAATATAAAATACTTTGGTCTTTGGGATACTACCTTGTTGGTGTCATTGGTCAGATTCACCAAACGACACAAACTCTTATAGGGCAAATTCCGGCTTGAATCGTCCATATCCCCATCATTTGGCAGAATATTCAAGTTTCCATTTTGTCTAGTTCGAGATTTCAGTGATGAACAATAAGGCTGAGTTGGTAGGTAAGTAGGGAAATAATATTCCTAAGAATTTGAGTTATGATCAAGTTCAATAGTCTCATGTGATCTATACTGATGACTCCATTTAGTAAGACAAAGTTATTGCTGTTGTTTGTAAATAAATTGGGGAAAGGGAAGGAAAAATGGTATTCATAACACATAATAGAATAAAAGGATCTATTTTTTTTTAATAGGATGTATTGAAGCAGTAAAAATATATCCGGTTGAAGTCTTTGAAATATTAAAATATCTTTTAATGTATGAAGACTTTAAGTGTATCCACACTAAGATTGGTCCGTGCAATTTTTTTTTTTGCATAAACAAGACTAAGAAAAAATAGAAAAAGAGGAAGTAATTTTGATTTGTTGTTTAGTTTTATTTTTATTTTTACGTGTAATAATATATATAGATATGTTATTCCTTACAAATAAAAATCAGTTCATGTGCATGTTGAGTCAATTTTATTTGATTCTATCCATTATCAACGATCAAAATTATTTTTATTTTTTCTATTTATCTTGTAAGCAATTAAACTAGTTTGACCAAGTCATATCAATTCAAAATTGTTGCCTAGCTTTATCTTCTATAGAAAATTAAATTCGAATGACATTTATTCAAATTTCAATTAAAAGATGTCTTTTACACATTATTTATTTTCTTGGTGATAGCAAAGAAAAAATAATATTCCATCTAATTTTTTTTTACTTATTTGATTAAATTAAATTCTCTAATTTATTTATCAAATAATAAAATAATTCTTGAACAAAAACTAGAACACTCGTTTGTGTGGGATCCCATAGGTTCAACACTAAACTAATAGTGAATTAGTCAAATTAATTTACTATTCAAGTTTAGCATCAAGCAAGACTCCTTAATGGCCACATAATATGAAGTAATTTATATTTTTTGCTGGTGAGAACCTTAGAAAAACAAAGTAAAATTCTTTCCATCTTTTTAGTTTTTGGTTAACCTTAGAGTATGATATAATTATCAAACTAATTGTCATGATTACAATTCACTAATGAATGACTCAAAGAAAACTCATTTTTTTATTCATTTAATTCTCTTAGCCAAGGTCTTAATTTAGTCATTATAATCGTAAAATTTAAATTCATTTCTCATGAATTCTTTCTTGACTAATAATTAATTCTACAAATATTTAATTATACTCAATATCCTTTCAATTAACATCTTAAAATATTTTGTGTCCAAAGTATAATAAATAATTTTGTCAATTGCTGTCATAGTCTCTAATCAAAGAAATTTCTAATACTATGTTCCTTATGAGAATATCCTATTGACAGATTAACCTAATTGTAATCATTAGAAATTTTCAATTGAATCATTTCAATTATCATATCTATATATGTATCATTCATATATATAATTTAATAAATTGTATCTATTAATATTTCATCTAATAAAGGTCGTTATATATATATATATATATATATTGATCTATCTAGATTATTAATGTCTTTTTTAATAATCTAATGATCAAACATAAATTAGATTAAATTATAAAAGATTATCTTTCATTATCATGATCTTTATCATAATGACATATCTATTTATCCTCAACTGAAAGGTCAGTGGAGATCGACTTATTTTCTTAATTACCAATAGCTGGTGCCTCTCAAATGTTGGATTACAAAACTGCATCGTGTACTGATTTGTTAATCGATCTTATTGTTTTACACTGCATTTAACTGTCCTTACATCTGTGACTAAAATTTCTTGCACTTTTTTATACCTTTGCCAGTTGAAACATTAAGGAGAATAAATTGCCTGAATTCAACTCAGAAAATAAATTCGATATCCATCGTTTTTTTTTTAAAACTTACCATAATTACTAGGCTTTGGTTTCAGTGGTCCATGATTGTTCGATTAACATTGGTTTCTATGGATATTCCCACTCCTTTTTGACTTGAGATTAATTATTTGACATGGAACAATACAGTTAGGCCTTCCCAATTTTGTTTGACTGAATTAGAAGTGATAAGGACTTCACTGTTTGTCAAGATAAAATAACTGAGACCCTTATCCAAATTTAAACAGGGTCTTAACAAATTTATTTTTGTGTTTTTCTCTCCTTATAGTCCTTTAATGTTACGAATCCAGAACAATGCATTCCATAAACCTATGTTATTCACTTGTCTATTTTCTTATAATTCGGATGTGTAGCAGCCAAACCCGGTCTTGACCTGCCACCAGTTAGAATAGTATTGTTTTTTTTTTTCGAACGAGGACTTTTTTTTAATCCCCCAATATAATCTGAGTGGAGCTCGGTGCATCCATTTAAGGGAGTTAATCTTTCCCAAAGTCTCAGAATCCGTTTGAATAACTTATTAAGAAATATTTTTAGAAGAAAATAAAAAAAAATTGAAATAAATTTTTCTGTAAATTAAAATTGATTTTATATTTAAGTTAATTTGTAGACACTCATATAACTTTTTTATAAGATGAATTTTCTTTTATCAAAAAATTAATTTTAGTTTATAAAACTTTTTTAGAAGTGTTTTTAGATAAATTTATCTAAATAAACTTTTGATACTTTTAAAGTTTAGATGAAATGAAATTAGTCAGTTTCTTAGGATAAATTTTTTCAGTTGTACGTATATAATGGTCGATGACCAAAATTTCCCAGAGCAACCTAGATTAGATCCGGTCTGAATGATTTAATTGGATGCAAATAGTAGGTAGGTACTAATTTATTACTACTAGGTTTACACCATTTTTTATATGAATTATTTTATCTTATGGATTTTTGAAATGTGCACACATTGTTTAGAGAAAAAGGGAAAATTTTCTCATCCATCGAATTGTTTGTACAAGAGAGGAAAATATATACAAATGAAAAACTGAGTAACTGAAATTGAAGCTAACTTGATAGAGTAGCTACCACACGACTAACTAAGTAATTAATTATTAGTTGAAATACCCCCTCAAAGTGGGTACAAATCAAGGATTCCCAACTTGGAAAGTAAGGTCTGAAAATAAGTAGTAGATAATGGCTTTGTTAACAATTAAGCATTCTAGTGGGCATATTTGCATGAATCAGTTTCAATGAGAGGATTGGAGTATTTCTCTTATAAAGTGAATGTCAATGTCGATGTGTTTGGTACAGTTTGGACCTCTTGTGATTAGCAGTGTTTGAAGTCAGATGAATAGATTGGTTGTATAGAAGAAAATCATGGCAGATAAGTTTATGCTTAAATAAAGAAAGGAAAAAAAAAATTGATTCTGAAATATATTGTTTAATATTTCAGTAATGAAAAAAAAAAAGTAAAATGATATTGGTCTATGAATAATAAAAAATAAATGAAAAGCATTCCAAAGATTTCACACATCTAAATTCAAAATTCAAATTAAAACGTATTTAATTGTCATTTCGTATTAAAAAAAGATTACACTATCAGGTTAATTGATATCATACATGAATTTAAAAGATTAATTCCTATTTTACTTCTCACTTGTTATTACACTGATTGATTCCAATTTCGATAATTAGAACTTAATTTCATTTATTTATTACTTATGACCTAAAATCTAAATGATTCTACACAGTGATGTAGAAATTTATTATAAAATGTTTAAATTACATTTACCATATCAATTGTAATTTCTTTTAAGTAAAATGCGTTGATCGAATGTGGTAATTGGGCATACTCAAAATTCTTTTGTAATTAGGTTGATAATTATTAATAATATTTAATAATAATTTCCTGTACAATGAATTATTTTAATAATAATAAGAACCACACATTCTTAAATAAAAATTTCATAATTATTTAAAAACTCAAATAGTATAAAATGATTTTTTACAATCATTCAATCATAAATCATTGTTGATAAAAGTCAATAAACTTATTATATATAATATTTTGTGATTAAATGACAATATAAAATTATTTTATATTTTTAGTATAACTTTTTTTTAATCAAAATTTAAATATAATATTTATAATTTTACTAATACTAACGAAATTATAATAAAATATTTAATAAAAAAATGGGTTAAATGGACATGATATCCTTTTAATGTTAAGGTTTTAGGATAAATTATGATAGTTTATTGTATTAAAAATACTTTATAAAATGAAAAATGTTAAGCAAAATTAAAATTATTTTAAGGAAGTGACTTAAATGAGACATTTTTAAAATTTTTATTTTTAAAAAGTTTGAGTTATAATAGTTCAAAAACCTTAAAATTTAATAAAAATAACAAGCACACAATATACTAAAAGAATTATGTAACTTAGGTTTTTTATTGAACTAAGAGATGTACAAGAACAAGGAGCCACTCTTATTGAGTATTTAAAAAAAGAACAAATAATTGAATAAATAAAATATCATATGTTTGTTTTCCTCTCTTAATTAATTCTTATGTTTGTTTTAGAGATATGATATTTTATGTATAAAAAACAGAGATAATATTATAAAAGTTATAAATAATCTGCTTAATTAAGTAGAGATAATTAGTTTTTAATAGATATAGTAGGATACTTATACTTTCTTATAAGTAATTGACTTCCAAATCATAATTTGGCTTCAAAAATAATTTTTTCTTATGGATTTTTCAATACTCTTTTAATAAAATTATTGAATATAACCATTGATTATTATTTTCTATCCTTAAATCATTAACTCTTCAAAAACATTTCTTTGATAAGTCTCAAAACTAACCCAAATTTCACTTTCTATTCTCTTCTAGTTGAATCAGATTCTTCAATCTGGACATAATTTCCTTCGTAACATTAACTGTCATTATTTCTTTGAAAGTGGGAATTGGATCATTCTTGAAACAAAAACCTTAAAACACTTGCACAAAAAATTATTCTCTTACCAACACCAGGTAGTCAATTTGACAGACACTAGACATCTAATGTAATGTCAAACTACATTTTTTGTGAAAAAGAAAATCTCTTCCAATTAAAACTATACTATAGTGTAAGCATCTCCCCAAGAATAACGGAAAATTGTTTCTAGACAGCTATGCATTATACATGATTATGGACGAACACGTATTAATCAGCATATTAAATCCAGAAATTTGATTTCAGGAATAACATAATCGAGGTATATATCTCCCTTTGTCCCTTGAAGGAGTTAGATGGGTTACATTTGGTTAAGAGTACATATTCTCTAATGTTTTTCAACTGGCAATTTTGACCAAGTTGTTATTAAAGAATTTATCTAAAAGTAACGGTTGGTTCAAAGAGACAATATTGAACTAACAGAAAAAAAAAAAAAAAAAAGTTGAAGCACAAAGGTTGCCGTGAATGATTCGGATCTTCATTGCCAAGGCAATGGAAACATAAAATTTCAATTAGGATTTTCCACATTTTGAATAACCAACCCTCTTTTCCGTATAGTAGGGGCTTTACCAAAAGGTTGGAAAAATAAAAAATAAAAAACGTATTGACTTCTACGGTCACTATCCCCTTATATGATGGATGAGTCCTAATCCTATGTACCCAATATGCTATAAATGTAAAAACCCAAAAAAACCGTGGATCATGAATCGTCCACAAAGAGGATTGATCACATGGCAACTTCTGATTCAGTCACGTAATTCAGTCTTTCTTCCCACACCAACTTGGACGCAAACTCATCTTGCTCAGGAACATGTTCCTGCTTCCATAAAATATTTGACGATATAATTTAAGTACAATCAAAGACATCGAATATCAAGAACAAGTTGATTTAGCAACTTGTATTATCTAGTAGTATTCATACCATCATCTTAATTTTTTCTTGGTTCAAAGGAAAGGAATCATCATTCTTTAACCACAAACATTGATAATTTTATATTTATATGGGAAGCAATATTTACGCACCTCTAGCTCTACCATCAATTGTTTGGCTGTGGGTGCTGACACGATAATACGACGTGCCGTAGGGGATATAAAGCCTTCATCAACGGCCTTGTCAATGAACGACAACAAGGAATTGTAAAATCCATCCACATTCAACAGGCCCACCTGCATCTCACAAAATTGACAAATAAACACTATGTTACTAGCAATTTTCATTGACCAACAACTTTAATTTGTTTTGCTTTTCTTCTTCAATCTTCATGTGTTTTATATTAGGTGGCTATTCACATACTTTACTCCCATTCAAACTTAGAACCTTCAAATATTGTAACGTGACAATGATTACCTAAGCAAAATCAGAGACTATTCGCTCATGTGAATTCGAATTAAATAGTCCACATTTATCGGATTCTGTATGTATTGAAGCTTCCTGGTTGTTAAACTATTTATATCATATATAAATATCAATATATTAGTATTCTATGTAACATCGAATATCATGGATCCCATTTTGAAGTTGTTGAAGTATTCTACTCCACCGTGTCATATCCAGTCATCTTGGCTAATCAGCCAACAAAATATTAGTATCTAGTAACATGACAACTTATAATACATACTACAAGAGTGTTAAAACAAGAGTTGCTTAAGGCAAATGCTGTATGAATAACCAAAGACAAAACAACAATATATAATAAAGGTGTTTGATTAGTTTTTATAGTGTGTGTGGTAGAATTTAATCCAGAGTCACAATATATATGTTGATGAAGATCGTTTGTTCCATGTCAAAAGCCATGGATTCTATTTTAGTATTTTATTTTCCCATCTTTCGGGTTTCTATTATTTTATACAAGCCATATATAAAACTATTTTAAATCCTTCTATAATATTTTATTATTAACTCATACTAAACGAAAATATTAAATATTAAATATTAAATATTTACTATATTTTCAAGATATTGAATTTATTTAATTTTTTAATTTAATATTATTCTATTTAAAAAGTATTAGAAGAATGAAAAATACTAATAATACAGTATTTATTATTAACTAAATTTATTGAAAACAAAAAAAACTACGTGAGTCACATTCCAAATTTAATATTTCTCACATATGATTTTAGGGTTTTTAATAAATTTTAATCCAACAATTAAAAGTGTGTATGTACCTGTTAATCTATGTTACTGTTTCATTTGTCTCATAGTATATGTTTCTTTTAATATTTTAATGTCTTCCAATATTTTTAATAATATCCTCATTTATTGGTATCTCATCTAAATATTCTAATGAATTTTCTCATTTATTTCAATTCTTTAAATTAAGATTTTTTTTTCAAAAAAATAAATTTTCACAATAATATATATAATTAATAATTTTCTTAAAATGTGTGCTTGACTTTAAAAGACAATTATTTTATAATAACTTTAAAAGACAACTAATATTTGACAAAGGCAATATCTAGAATTTGGGGAGTTTCAATTTATCTAAAAATATTTACCGTATTAAACATTAAAATTTTTTTTTTTTAAAATAATATTCTTACTTATCAGTATCTCACTTAGACACTAATTCATTTATTATTACACTTTAATTCTTTTAATAAAAATATATTTTAATGAAAAATGATTTTATTATAATAGTTTTCTTGTGACAAATGTCTTGTTTTAAAAGATAACAGGTTTAATTACTTCTTTGTTCTCTAATTTATTTATTAAATTTAATTGAATTTTTTATTTAAAAAAAAGTTGAATTAAGTTTGTTTTAAAATGTATTAATTTGATACTTGCGTCCAAATTGAGACTAACAGTATTAATGAAAAAATATCGGTAGTTGATCAATTTAAATGAAAAAACTAAATTAAATTTATTTTAAAAATTAAGACACTTAACTGAACCTTTTTAAAATAAAGGAATAAAATTGAATCTAACAAGTAAATTAGAATATAAAAAAGTAATTATAGAACTATAAATAATACAGGAAGGAATATTATTTTGTTAACAATTGGTAACTAAAATAATTGGTTTCCACTTTATTTATGTATGTACATCCCCTAAATTGGATAATAAGGCATTAAAATTGAGGAGTAGAGCTTACGGGTTTGCTGTGGATCCCAAGCTGCGCCCAAGTAATGACTTCTAGCAATTCTTCAAGGGTTCCATATCCTCCTGTTAGTTGAAAAATAAGAACAAACTCTTTGTGTTACTCAAAGAACAACAAATATCCCCTTTCATGTAATAATTAAGATTCTCTATGTTTTTGTTATGTGCTCTCATTTGAGTGATTAAGAACAAATTCTTACCAGGGAGGGCAATAAAGGCATCGGCTTGACGAGCCATCTCAGCTTTTCTTTGATGCATATTAGATACGGCTCTCACCTCCCCGATAGGATCACCTGTTATCTGCATTTCCAACATATTATAACTATGAATCTATGTTTTCAAATTAACTAATAATGCTACTATTATAGTAATGAACTGTAAAATATTTAGTTCTTGACAAGGGGATGTACATGTACCTCTCTTGGCATGAGACTTGTTGGGATAACCCTGAACAAAAAAAAAAAAACCATGGTCAGAACTAGAATCAAAACAAAGATTTCGCCGTTTCAGCTGTCCGAATTTTAAAAAGATAAATATTTTAAATTTCTATTTTTATTTTTGATGAATGATATTAATATGAGTTTAATAAATATACACTAAATAATCATAAATCATTCTTAAAGTATTTATTCTAAGAATTAATAAACTTATTATATGTATCAATTTGTGATTAGACGATAATTAAATAAAAGGCCTTTACAATATTAACGTATCAACTATTAACGTATGTTGATGTATATTTAAAAGAACAAAATGGAAACTTAACCATTTTGACTTACTAAAAAGATATATAAGATAACGATCTTAAACTAATTGAAAGTGGAAGAAGGAATCAATGTTTTCTTCCAAGTGCAAGAAAGAAAAAAATAAATTAAGTAAAAGAAATAAACAGCATGTTGGCTCCAATTGTTGCGCAGAAACACCATGTTGGCTCCAAAAGGGAACGAACTTTATCCAATAGAACAAAGCTTCCCAAGAAGCTTCTAACTACCGGTAAAGGTCACATTTTTCCACTTTTCTTTTTCTTTTTTTAAATCCCAACAACGGTGCAGAAGGACCGATATACTATTAATCCCTGGGAATTTTTTTATTATTATTTGTATCCAAGATGCTCCCTTTCAACCTACATTCGGAACCTTAATTTTATTAAGAAAATAATGCCCCACAGTGCCAGCATTTGATCCCGTGATGTTCTACATTGCTACCCATTTCTCACGAAACATGGGAAACATTAACACGCATGAGGCAGTAGCTAGTACGAAACATCGAAGATCATACCACTCAAGAGTAAAAAACCAATAAGGTTCAGCAAAAATTATTAATTTTGCCTATTATATACACACATGCACAACAGATAATGGGAGTGTGTGAGAACAAACCCTAGAACATGGCGCCCACCATCATGAACTGCCTGAGAAACCAGACCCATCAGCCCCACGCTACCACCTCCATAGACCAAATCAATCCTTCTTTCCACCTTCAAAACACATCGAAAACCAAACCAAAGTAAACGCGTGTCACAACACTCATCATCAAAGACAATTAAACAAACTTACTAAACCAAATGTTTCGACATAGCCAAACTAGTAGTAATAAAATTTTAATATAACCGTTTAGTGGAGGAAACAACCAAAGAGGTAAGATGTGTAAAAAAATACTATTATATATTTTAATTAAAACAACGAAAACAAGGAATGCTAGTGAGAATTATTACCATAAAAATCATGGAGCTAGCTAGGTTCGGTCATGGAAGCTTGTAGGGAATGCCAAAGGCTAATAACAAGGCTTCATAGAGTAATGATACCTAGGAAGCAAGTTTGGTTCCCTAGAAAGAAAAAAAAAATACTTAGAAGGTATGTATGTGTTTCTGGGTATTTATTTATTTATTTTGAATTAAAGCTAGAAACATTTTTGAGCGTTATAAAAAAAAAAAAGAGTATAGTAGGGTGAAACAAAGATCATGCAAGAAGGCTGCTCAACTGACAGCCAGATTACAGCTAGCATCCTAGCAATCTCTCTGCGTGTGCGCATTTCTCTCTCTCTCCTGCCAAACTTAAACCCTACACCATCCACTCATTCCTCAACAAGCATAAGCACGAGTTGCCACTCAAGAGCTTGTTTATCATTATTATTATTTTTATTTTAAAAATAAAATAAAATAAGAAGGGGAAGAGGAAGAGGGCACGAGTGAAATGACGAAGAAAATGTGGAACTCCCAGTTCAGAAATCAAAACGAATAATTAACATTTGTACAAAATTTATAGAGGAAAAGGGTTAGATATGGAACAAAGGAAGCTTCACATAGCATTGCGGCTGAAGGGACAAAAGGAGGCAGGAGAAAAAGGAAAAGTTCATTGAATCTAATTAATCGATAAGATATAAATAAGGTGCCATTGAACCCAAAGTTCTCTGGGGTACAGATTCAATCGTCTTCCAATTCTAGATTTGAATTCACTTTTGAAAAAAAAAAAAAAAAGTAAAAAACAAAAGAAAGCGGAATTTGATAAACGGAGAAAAATTAAACGTGTTTTTTGGCTGAAAAAAAATCCTCTCGGGAAATTAAAAAAAAAAAAAAAAACCTAGCCTCTTACTGCAATTAAACAAATAAAAAAAATTTGGTACGTTACCAGCTCCCTGCCAAGTTGAACAGCAGCCTCTTGATAAGTAGGTTTCTTCCCCGAACTGCTTCCACAGAAGACGCAAATTCTCTTGAACCTGGATTTGATCTCTTCCATTTGTGGTTGATGTAATATTATGTGTGGCCTGGGCTTCAACCGAGAGAGAGGGAGCCAAGAAAAGAGGGTCGAGAATGGGAAGAAGGTGAGTATTTGTTTAATGTATTTTGATGTGGATATATATAGCTACATACATATACCCTGCTCCCTCAACCCTCAAACTGACATCCCAACTCCTTCGCCCAATCATTAATTTAAACATTAATTAATATATTATACTATCTCCCAAATATGACATGCATGCTTTTTTCCTTTTTTTTTTTAATTTATATAATCAAAGTTATAAAAAAATACACCTATTTAAATAACACATCAAATATTAAAAATGACACACGTTATTTTTTTAAAAAATATAATAAAAAAATACTCATTTGGTTGTTTATTTTATTAAAAATTATTTCCATTTATCTGTTAGTTTAAAATGTTAAAGTAATATTAATTAGTATACTTTCAATTGTACTTTCATCTAATTTAATTCTTAAATATTTTACAC
>JAMLFT010004800.1:0-18800 GCA_026544285.1 Pachyrhizus erosus | reverse complement strand
TTTCTAGTACAAGGAGAATTAAAAACAATTTTGAAACCTTTTAGAAACAAAAAAAAATTAAACATAATTAACTATTAATAATAAAAATTAAAATATAATTTACATAGAATTTACAGAAATTAAACAAAGGAAATTAAGAAAAGAATTTATAAAAAATTTAAGGAATTTTAAAATGAAAAACAATAAATAAAAAATTAAAACAGAAAAGAAAATAAAAAAAAAAGAAATAAGAAAAAGGGAGAAATATTGGAAAAATAAAAAGCGCTTCCCTTTTTGCCAACTGAGCTACCCCACGTGGGTAGCTGTTTTTATAATAAAAAGCTATAAGGGTTATAACACACGTGGAAAAATAAAAATAAACGACGGAGTGTGCAAAAGGGGTTGACTGAGACTTGAACCCGTCCCCTTAAGGTTTTTAGGAATTAGAGGAGAGTAAGTTGCCAGTGAGACTACTAGGCCCATCATTGATAACTTACTGAATTAAAATAGCTTTATCCCTTTCGCATTGAAACTGTCTTCTTCATGGACAACCATTGAAGTCTTTCTAAAAGCTTCTAAGAAATTGCAGAATGCCACCAAGGCTAGGCTAGGCTGAGACTCAGTGATGCTATACTATGCCTAGAATATTAAAAAATCCTCCATGGGTGGCCAAAAAAACTATAAATAACATTGAGACGAAGAGGAAATCCGCCATTGAAACCAAGCTTCCTCACTTTCGGAAAACTCGATATATCCCACCAAATTACTCCCAAACTATCCCAAACGAATCGGAACACTCCCAAAAAGCTGTTGGTGGGAAGAAATTGAAGAACACAACAAAGAACGCAAGGTTACAAGGATAAACCAAACCTCCATTGAAGAAAATTCAAAGCTTCGAATTAAGTTAGGAGGAATTTTTCTTTCTTCTAATTTATATTACAAAATCATTTTATAACATGTCAATTTGGTTTTTGAAAAGTTTCATGCTCTAAAACTCCATAATTTTCTTAAATCGAAAGAAGATTTTTTGTTTCAAAACGTAGGAAAATACGATTTTAATTGGCTAATTGAAAGCAAAATTTCCTTAATTAATTGCTGGGTTAGGATCGTATTGACCGAAGAAAGGATTCTGGGTAATCAAATTGGCACGAGCCTGCATAGAATGGAAACACCCAAATTCAAAACCTCTGGTTAAAATTTTGTTCAGAGGTTGAAGAAGATGACCAAATTACCAAAATGCCCCTCCCTTCAAAATTTTCTTTTAAATTATTTTTAAATTGTTTTTGAGTAATTCAGGCCTTGAATGATCCCTAAAAATTCTAGGAATTTAAACAAAGGCCATGTTAAAAGGGAACAATAGATTGAGATTTTTTTTTTTAAATTTACTTACAAAAAATTATTTTAATAAAATTTAAAAAATGCCCTTACTTGAAGAAAATATAAATTAAGGCCTAATCTGGTTATAAGAATTGAAGATCAACCTTATAAAACTTTCATAACATTGCCTAAGGTATAGAATCCCCTTTTTGATCTTCAAAATATTTATAAATAAAATGATATTATGAAAATGACCATTATACACCTAGGTAATAAAATTATTTATTTTATTCATTATAACTCTATTTTATGACATGAAAAACAAGCTAATTGCTAGGAAATGTAAAGGTATTTTGTTTCCTAGAATCTCAAGGGTACAATCCTAGGGAGCAAAGTTGAAATAATAATTTTTGAAGATTTTACTAAAATACCCCTATAAAAGAAACAAATAAAATATTTAGTATTATAAAAGGTTAAATTAATATAGAAAACTTCTATGATTATAGCCACAAATGAAACATTAAAATATCACAGTAAAAAGGAGACAAGAAAGTTTTAACAACTTTTATGAGAAAAAGACCAAGATACCCTTAGACCTAATTTTATTCATTATATAATAATTTCTTCCTAAGGATTCTAACGAAAAGTTTAGGAAAGAATCTTAAAAACTATATAGCTATGATAATCGAGCATTCAACTTAAAAAACAAGGTTTCTTAAGAGATATTTAATTCTAAGATTGTAGGTAAATGCGAATTTTTGACATGAAATTCCAGTAAGTGAATTGATTGTAAAATAAATACTCAGTAAACACCCTATTGTGTAAGTAAAATAGTAGGATAGCTTGAATTATGAAAGAAAAGGAAATCATTATCATCTCAGCTCAAGAAGTGAAAAGATTGATAAGTCTTCATAAACAAAGAGATCCCCCTCCGGTCAAAAACAAACCAAGGTAATAGCAAAATAAAAAAAAAATGAACAAGCAAAAATCTTCAAATTAGAAGATTCTAGAAATCTAGCACCTAGGAGGCTTGATTGGTAGAAGTAAAGGAAGATAAATAGAATAATAGTGAGACTAACGAAAGGAGAAAATACAATGGGTTGACTATAAAAGGTACTTGAGGAATGTATGCAGGCTGTGGAAGTCCTTGGGGTGTTTAAGGCACCAAGTTTGCGATCTGCCTAGATTGAGGAGTCACAAAGCTGACTTGGTAACCACGACAAAGTAGAGCATTACCAAAGTCAGTAGAGAGTATCTAAGTCTTGTACCAGCTTGAGATATGTACTCCTAACCGTCACTCAAAATAATTGCAACTCATAGACTTAATATTACGATTCGCATAAGTCCTCAGGTGATAGTAATAAAGAAGCAACTAGGGATCCCCAAAATGTTAGTAAATTATTAAATAGGACTCGATGCGGTTAGATTGAGAATAAATAATTTTAGGTACTCCAATATTGCATAATTACTTAAGAATTGAAGATTCACTCCTACAACTAACCCTTTCAAGAAAAGATGTCTGAAGAATTTCATCCATTGTTTCACGTGTCTATAACCCCCTTGTGTGGACGATGGACAAGGGATTCATTGTATCAACTAGATACCTACACAAGATATGTTTGTTTCACTTTCTTTCATACAACTCCATTTGTCCCCACTTCATATGGACAAAGAGACCTTCCTATTGTATTAACTCATGTGGAACCTCCACGAGTTTCTGAATTGCCTCCCGATTTTTCATCACATCCCAGGAGGATACGACCAAATAACTCTTCCTCAAGTCGCAATAGGTATAGAGTGGTCAGATCCGCTCTCAGAGACTCCTCCGAGGAAGAAGATCCCTCCGAAGATTCGGGAAATGAAGTTTAAATTTTCTCTTTGTAATAGTAATGAAATGCTTATGTAAGCTTTTGTCTAAATAATAAAGTTAAGTTTATATGTATGTTTATATTAGTTTGGAATTTTGGTTGTTACAGACCAACAAAACATAGTAGTAGTGTCTGTTCAAAATTTAATTAGTAGACTTTCACATAGAGCTTAATTAGAACATTCAGAGGGATCTTCCTCCTCTGACGATTCTTCCTCTCCTCCTTGACTATTGGCTTCATTTGGAGTTGAGTCTACAGGTGAGTTTAGATTTAACGAGGGTTGAGTGCATCTGGGGGTTGCTGGTACATCAGGTGGAACTCTAACATATATGGACAACATGGTCTAAGTCATAATGGCAGGTAGGTCTATATGGGATAATTGACTATGAGGTATGATATCAGGGGATAAAAAGACAAATCTCACATAACATGTAAATGTGTCATCTTCAAATAGAAGATCATATGTCCATCTCCCTTTCAAAGGCATGATTGTTAGATGATATAGGGGGTGAAACTCGTCTGTCATTTGAAAAGGGGGTTATAGGAGTGAGTCATCTATTCTTAAGCACACATACAAACATGAGAATATCTATTTACTATTGCATACTCTCATCTCAGTGTATCGTGCCTACCTATGATTCCTAATGGTAGTAGGGCCCTTTGTTGCCTCCAATTCTTTTTACGCTAAGAGGACTTACACGGAACGTGTTGTTAAATAAATGTTTGCATTTTGGATGACGACCGAGGGTTATACCCTATCTGGTACATCAACTCGGATAGTCTCAACCAATCATGGTAATGCTCCGCTTTGTTAGGGACGCCAAGCCGATTCTGTGAAATCCTCTATCTTAGAGTCACTCACAACTTGTCATAGTATCTACCTCCAAGGACTCAATCGAGTCTACATACATTTCTCAGGTACCTTTTGTAATAAACCCATGTAGTTTTCCAATCTTAAATCACACACATATATTTTTAATCAAAAACTACCCCCAACATTCTAACAATTGATTCTCTTGGTACTTATTTCAATCTTTAAGGTTACTTTTCCTTAATCAATTTATTTTACATCAAGCATTTACCCTTATCCTTACCTTTGTACAAAATACTCATACATAAAGGATCATCTAACATTATTGAGACTTATGATTTTCATAAGTTGTGGATTTATCTTCTAACCTAGGGTTCTTGTACAAGTTCTATCTACAAGAGACAATCATCATGGAATTTATATTACACAATTTCCCTATTATTAGTAGAGGTAGACAATCAGTCTTAATAAACTTTAGATGTTAATTTTATAATAGACAATAATAATTGATGGTAAAGAATAATGAGATTGTTTCTCTTTTGTATCAATATCATTCACTTGTATTATATAAAGCATTAATAATGATGTATTAAGTAAAAGAAAGAGAAATGATTATATATAAAAATTTGAGAAAAAATAGAGTAGAAATTCATTTAATATCTAATATTTACGATTTCTCCTATTTCCTTTTATTATTGTAATATTTATTATTTATTATTTTTCTTTCTTTCTCTCTCTACTTCCTCTCTCTCTCGTGTTTTCTCTCTCTCTCTCTCTTCTTTCTCTTTCCTCACTCTCTCCTTTTTTTCTCTCTCTACTTTCTCTCTCTTTCTATTTTTTTTCTCTATTTCCTTTCTCTCTCTTCTATTCCTCTCCCTAGCTTGTTTCTTCCTCTACCACTTATTTATTCCCCTCCTTGTTCCAATCCCTTCTTTCTTCCTTTCTCATTCTCCTTTATCCAAACAAATTCTAACAATTATTGTGCTAAGGATTCAATTTCACAAAATGCATACCAAATATCCTATTCACCTTCGAAACCCCTATAGAATCACGAATGGAACCATTCTTTATTGTTTAAGTTTTTCAGTTAATTTGGTAGAGAATTCAGGTTCCAGAACACTTCAAAAAATTCCTAGCATTGCTATGTAGTTTGAATCCAATTTGTTCAACATTATCACTTAACTGAATTAGAGTTGTTAAGCTATTCACAGTATTAATTTGAAATTTAACAACAACCACAACATGTAATTTAGAATTCGAAAAAAAAATCAATAAGGATGACCAAAATTCAAATTCGATTGATTATACATGTTTCCAGCAGTTAAAAGATTCAATGTGACAATTGATATTTTTAGAAATTGAATTTCATAAAGAAAATCAAAGAATAAAGGCTCCTCTTACCATATTTTGATTCTTCTAGCGAGAATTTAAGTTTTTTTGACAAGTTCTCAAGGTCTCCAGTAAAGCTTCGATTTGCAAATTCTCTCGCTATTTGTTGTTGATTCTTAAGGAGAAAGATGGCTAGATGATTTTCGAATTGGTTTGTGAAAAGAAAGGGGAGTATTAATTCAAATTTGATGAAGAATTTTCTATTTCAAGCTTCTTAGTTTCATATTTCTTCTCCCACGAGCAACTCTGCTTTTATAGAGTTCTTCTGCTTTATTTACCTTCATTTAATTTGTGAAGCATGGGCAAAGGTAGTTGTTATGGAAGTAGGGGTGCAGGTTACAAGAACGGTGAGTTATAGGGGGAGGAGCTCGAGGAAGAAGGAGTTGTGTCACCCTTCAATAGCGGCTTTAATGTTCTTGGCATACAATGAATAGAACTAAAAACGTTAGGATATCACCAAACGTGCTCTGGCGCAGCGATTAAGACGCTGAGCCCAAAGCTCCTAGTCCCTCCCTTAGAGCATTGCTTGAGGCATTTTTGCTTTTTCGCTTGGATTTATTTCCTATTTTAACTAATACTAGCATATATATTACTAGTGCCTCTCCTTAACACCCACGAGCTCCCAACCCAATTGATTGAAGCGTTTTTCTCCCCTTCGCGCTTGTGTTCGAACCTCATCTGGACCCCATTTCTTTTTCACTTATTCCTTCTTCATTTATTTCGTTTATTATTTACTCATAAACAAGTTTTTGGTGGAATATACATAACTGGCCTTACAACTCATTTGGTCTAGTGCCTTCTTCCTCTCCTAGGAGCCTGGGTTCGAATCCTAGCCCTTTCCCCTTTTTATTTTCTAGTTTTTATTATATATATTTTTATGTATTGTATTATATAATTAATATTTTCTAGCTTTTAATTATTCTAAAAATCCTGTAAATTTATTTGTATGTTTCTCTTTTATTTCCTATATTTTTCAATTACTAACACATACATGTATATATTGTTTATTTCTTTATTTATAAATTTTATATTTATCTTAATTAATTTAATATCTGTATTTATATATTTATTATTTAGACATTTTTAGTTATTCTAAAAAAACCTAGAAAATTCAATTTGTATTTTCTCTTCTTATTTCTACTCATTTTCCATTCCCCAATATATTTTTATAAATCTCATATTTATTTTAATTAATTTTAGTATGCATATATGTATATATTATCTATTTTATCTTATTATTTTCTATATAATAAATTTAAAATTTTCTTTTACATGCATTCGTTTATTTGTATCTTTACTAATTATTTAAAGCTAAATTTGTCTAAATTTCTTGTAGCTAAACTATTATACATTTCTAATTAATTAATAATTTTTTATTATTCTAACAATTTTACAATAATTTTTTTAAATATTTTAATTTAAATCCAAATGCGCATAATACCACAAAATCATTATGAAATAGGCATAACTACTAAATAAAAGGTCTTTTATTTATTTTTATGCTATTTTTCTTACTTTAAATAAACAATATTTTACTTTTATTATTTTTTTTATTTTAACAAGACGTTACATTGTTAACTCACAAGATTGAAGGTTTTGTTGACTAATTCAATTGAAAATTTATCAAAATGATTAATTCAAAAAAAAAAATAGAAAGATTCTTTTTAGCTTATTGTAGAAAAAATGTGTAGGATTGAAAAAAAGAGATCACCAATTATTCTATCAATATTACCACCTTCAAAAAAGAGAGAGTAGAAAAAACTTAAGAGTTTAGACGAGATTGTTAGATGAATTTGATATTTATATATACAACTAAAAAGTACACAAAATTCATCAAAATCTAATCTACAAAATAATCCATCAAAATCTGTATAAATTTAAATACCAATTTTTTTTTAATTAGTTAAAAATCTCAATTGAATACTAACATATTTTGTTGACATTAATAAAAAAAACTCTAATAGTCTTGATTAAATACCTTAAGATTTGTATCTTGTTAACAAGTCTTAATTGAATATCACAAAAAAATTTTATAATTTTTTTTTAAATCTCAATTCAATATACCTCTTAAGTTTTATGATTCTTGAGATGTTTTTATTCTATTTAAATTTATTTATAAAAATAAATTTCTTAAAAAGAAAACAATCAAAATTATTTGCGGGCCCAAATGGAAAGTGATCAACCATACCAAAAACTCAAGGTCTATCTACTGAATTTGGAGAAAAATGAAAAATCAGTAGCTGGTGATGAGACGTGTCTACAGTAAACAATGTGCTTGTGAAGAATAAATTGACTTATGTAATGGGTTTAGGGCTTATGGTAATTGTTTATTTCCTTATGGATTAGGAATAGCGTTAGAATTAAGAATTTGATTTATGCAATGCAAGGACCTAGGGAGTGGGAAATATGCTGAGTTGGAAATCGCAACTCCCACCATTATGCCACGTGTTGCGACTCATTGGCTTGGATTTGGTTTTTTATATTTAAGCTGCCATTTGTTGAAGATTTATAAATTGGAGAATCTTTTCCGACACTAATAGCAAGCAATTATAAACGGTTATATGTTGCGTATGTATGTTTTAGAGTATTGTCTCCCCCTCCCTTCAAAATGGGTTTGAGTTTTTATTATTTGACATTTGTTTTAAACCTACCCATAATATAAACTTTTCTTCTAATATCTTTTTGTGTTCCTAATTTCCATAACTTAAACATCCTTGCATACTGTTTTATGAGGTGGGTTTGGTTGTGTCCCAATCATTTCTAAACGTAATCGGGCATGCGGTCTTCATTTTTTTCCTAGTAAACTCTATAATTAGTCATAATCTTGATAAAATCTAGTATTATTTAACTGGATAATATAATTTTTAGATAAATAATTATTTTATTCTAAAAATATGATGCATTGACAATTTTATCTCTAACATAAATTTTTTTTTATCGATTTAGTTACTAAATCTAAAAAAATATATGATATTTTAGTTTTATTATAGAACTTAATGATAAATTGATTCGTTAACATTGTAACTTAATATAAATTGATAATTGAATACTATAACTTAATAATAAAATAATTCATAATTTGTCTTTCCGTGAGCGTGATTAGTTTAATTGCTACTAATGGTATACTGCTGGGGCATACAATTATATAACCAATAGGTTTCCTTCTACTCTAGAATTAAAAAAATGAGTCTTTTTATAAAAAAGAAAAATTAAAAATGGGTTATTTGGACTCGAGCAACGACCACGTGGAGTTGTATCTAGTTCAAATTAGATAGGTCTTGACCTTCTTAATATATGCCCGAACAGGGCTGTTTTAGTTTTAATTTTAATGTTGCACTCATTAGTCAATGGTTTGATTACTTCAATAATGTGTTTAAATTTATTAAATAATGGGATAAGGAGGGCAACATATTTTTACGTAAACATCAAAATTGATCGATTTCAATTAGATGCTAGTTTCATGTGCATAGGATATTTATCGATAAAACTAATTATTAGAACACAAATTTTAACAATGTTAAAGATTGTATTAGATCATTTAAAAAAATGTGTCCAAGGATCATTGTAATTGACAGGGTCAGATTTTAAAATTTTAATGTGCACTAAGGTTAATCTGGTTACTTAAAAAATGAATATTTCTCATTATCTTCCCAAGCAAAATAGACTGGTTTCTCCCCTGTTTACATATAATTAAACAGTTTAAATCCTGATAAAAAAAAAATTAATTGTTGAAAAGAAAAACTTTAAATTTATCGGTTTCTTGTTTCTTTGTGGCTTTTTTAAGGTGGTAAACGAAGGACAAGTCACTGTCGATCTATATAAAAAAGTTGACACAAGTTAATATCACTTTAATCTTTATTTCCCCTTTTTGTGGTCACTCTTACCACCTCAGTAGTGAACCTTACTAATATCGTTTCATAGAAAGAATAAAAAAAAAAAACCAAATAGATGAAGACAAACTAGTCTATCGTATTTTATCCGCCACATAATCGAAGACAAATGCCAGTGGTTATTCTCTTCTTTCTTAATAATATTAAAGAAAATGATAACAATACACTTTTTAAACATATTTTTAATTAAAATTTATTAAAAATTCTAAAATTAAGAAATAATTTATTAAATGAGACGAGGTCTTACAAAATTTTTTATTTTTTAAAAATAAATTTTAATCTTTTAAAAGTGAGTTGCTAGTATATCTCAATGTAATATCATAACTTAAAACTAATATTATACTCTTTGGTTTAAACTAATATTATACTTTTTTAAAATATATTTTCTTATTAATTAAAATTTATTAAAAACTTAGTTTTATGCTTGGTCGAATGAGCTAGACTTGACCGTTTACTTTACCAGCTCTAGTAAAAAGTAAGTTTTATTTTCATAAATTTAATTAAAAAATTAAAAAATTAAAATGTTAAAAGAAACATAAAAAAATGGAATAAAGATAAATAATTATTGTAAAAAGTAATTTATATTTTCATCAGAATGTAAGATGCCTTTAACTGTGAGAATAAGTAAGATAACAAATGTGAATATTTTATATTCTTGGAAATCAATATATCTAAGAATATATTTTAATCTTAAAAAAAAGTTTCATGTTGACTTGTCTTATTTTTTTATAAAATATTAAAATATTTATTTTAATTTTATTTTTTAATAAATATTATTGTTACAAATGACTTAATAATATATTTATTAAAATTAAAAAGAAGATAAGAATGTTTTAATAAAAATATCTCTTAATAAATATTATTATTTTGAAATATTTAATTTTTATTAATCTATGTGAAAAAAATATTTAAATATTATTATTTTGAAATATTCATTTTTCTTAATATATATGAAAAAAATCTTAAACATTAGGTGTTTTAAAATATTTATTTTGCTTAATTTATATAAAAAAAATAAACAATAGTTATTTTAAAAATTGAAAAAACAACAAATATGAAAATGTGATACTCCTAAATTCACTTTTCTAAAAAAAATATTTTTTTATATCTTGAAACAAACAATCAAAGAGTATAAAATAATCTCAGTATTACAGTTAATAATGATATTTTTCTCCCTTTTAGACAACTACTAATTAATTATAATCCAAATTGCTGAAAACTACAATAGCCGATGCAGATCTTGCTCCCGGCAGCAATGATGGCAGGCCACATATATCAGGCAAAATGAAACATCACAGTCCAGACAGAAATGAGAGTGAAAGATGTCAAATCAACAATTTTCTTGCTGTTGGTCCTTGTCCTAGCTTGCAGCATCCTGTTTTCCAGACTCACTAAGAAAAAATAACACATGCCATGAAGATATTTAGCGTGACTTTAAAGAATAATGTGGGATGATTCAAAGGCACTTCTGAGGAGACATATTGTTGGAAATATTTTCCTAATTCAAAACATCATTTTTATTGGGTATACAGTGTTACCACTAACTTTTCTTTAAATGCCATCATATTAAGGAGACAACGGCTATCTGAATGGCCATTTGTTTCTGATTTCTTTCTAAAAGTGGACACCATTTGCCACCTTTCACCCACCCAACACAAAAAAGGTGTTGACCCTACTTCAACTTGGTTGATTTTATCGTGAATATTACTTCATTGGTCAATAATCTCCAAGCAATGCTTAATAAAAAATTATCTAGATAATTCATAATTCATTTCCTCGTGGATTTCACTGCTTCCTCTCTTCTTTCTCAAGCATCCTGAAACATTTTAATTATCTCATCCCCACCCTCCAAACAAAACCTTGATTGTGCTTTGACATATCAAAAGTAGTTAAGTAACCATCTTGCTTAAGTCAAACACTAATTATCAATGGACTTAAACTAAAACACTTCTATCTACTCGAATTCAATTGGTTGATTAAAAAATGGCAGGTTCAATCACAAAAATAACAATCAAGCCTTGTCTTATTATGTGAGATCGTCTATCATGGGCCATTTATTTATCATGAACTAAAATCTCAATAAAATTAAAAATCACTCATTAAAGAAAATAACTTATGAACTGTTAAAACTGATCTCATGACAACTGAAAGAACATAGTTAACGGCATACAATCCATTTCATCCTCCGCCGCATAATCACCTAGATTGACAGCAACAAAGGAACTTCATTGAAAGCTTCAACTAGTTTAAGCTTCTTCAATAATTGGAGTACACACAAATAAGGTTTAGAATCCATAAATTTCCCAACAAAGACATAACAACTTAGCTACCTACTCCCACAAGAAGGGAAGTGTTAATGGGTCCTCATTTTCAACCACTCCATCGAGTCCCATTTGCAGCATTCCATTGTAATGAAGGTTGGTTGTGTTTGCATCAAAAACCAATACTTGACCACTAGGCTTATCATTTGCCGTTTCTGAGCATCCATACTCATTCGCAGCATCAAAATGCACAGAGCCTGATGGAGATTGCATTGGACAGGTGATGCTAGATTGCACCATACTTAACTCTGGACTTTGTGATTGAAGTGTTGACAGAAGATAGAGAGCACAACCTGTGTCAAAAGATCCAGGTTTTGCATCAGAAGAAAGCTTTCGGGTGCTCTTTCCATCGGGTGATGGGGCAATGGTCCCATGAATTGGCTGACAAATGGGAGTTCCAGGCATTGCTTCATTACCGTTGCCTACTTTAGGATCATTTTCTTGCCAAAGAGGATGTCCCTTATCTTGCTTAGGCTTGTCAATTCTGTATAAAAGTCGGGGAGGATCATAACCAGATTCAGCTCCAGTTTTGGCAGTGGCAGGCCACATGTTTCTCATAATTGGGTTGGCATATGCCTCAGGGCTACCAAAGTGTAGGATTCTAGGTCCTAAGTTGTAGAAAGGCAGTGTAAAAGTCAATATTAATTACACTGGTGGAAGACATGAAATCATGACAAGAAAGATAGATTTTAGCAGTAACCATTAACAAAGACTGTGTAAGAGCAATTTGACAGTTTTGTTGACATCAGCACGCACATCAGTCCATAGGGTTGATGCAAAAGATACAAAAACGTGCAGCTTTTATTGGGAATGAAAGGAAATAAAGGACTTCAGTATTTCTGATGTAATAAATGTTGTATTTTCCCTTAAAAATTTCATTTTTGTATCTTCAACATCAGTCTAAAAGCAATAATTTAATAAAATACTCATAGGACACTAGTTATGGAATCAATAAAAAATAAAAAGAAGGCTAATAACATTTTTTCAAACACTTTCCTTTTAATACTCTCTATCTTTAGTTAGAATTTATTAGAAATTATTAATTTTGATAGGTCCCATTTCTAAATAAAAACAGGGAATTATTAAATAAGAAGTTACACCTACTAAAATTGATAATTTTTAATCAATTCTGACCAATTACAAACAGAGTATTTGAAGAAGAATGTTGTTAGCATTCCTCAAATAATAATTTTAAATCTTCCAATAATATCATCTACTAATCATCCTATTTGCTTTGTAGGGTAAGTAATGAATGTTTTTCATGTTTTCAATATATTAAATGCATTCATTTTTTCATTTAATACTTTTTTTATAAAGTATTAGGAGGATTTGTAGGAAAATTTGTAGAATATAACATTACTCGTCGATAAATAAAGGATTTTTACAGGAAATCACGGTGGGGTACATTGCACTTTGTCATAATAACTTCCCACTTTTGATTCCTTAACTAATGCTTTTGAGGAACTAGTTAGCATTTTTCATTAATTAAAAAAAAATCAAAAGGTTGTGTATTTACTAGTCATGAATATAAAAATTATGTGTTACTTCTTGTTTTATGAAATGTCATGCACTTAGCATTTAGTTTTAAATAGTAGGAAAAAACTTAGAAGTAATTCCTTAGATTTCATCTAGGTAATCACGGTAATAAAGATTTTCATCAAAGGCCAACATAGATTATCAAGGTAAAACTCTAAATCTAATTGGAAAACGAACCAAAATCATCCAGGACCTATATCTAAGTTCTGTCCTTAAAAAATATAGCACAAAGCATTGCATATTGCAATGGAAAACCTAACTATCACTCTAACTATAGTATAAACAAAGGGCTCTACTCTTATATCAAAAGTGTCAAGAAATAGAAATCCTCTTCTACAGTTATTTTTTCCTCCAACAGACTGAACATACAACTGAACTCCATCATGGGAACTATGTCTGACCTAAATGTCATATTCCAACAATAAGTTTCTTGTAAAAATCAAGATAGATAATCACTTAATTTTATCATGACATCAATCCCAAAATAGTTATGTCTAATTCTAATCTAAGCATAGAATTCAGTATATTATAAAACTTGAAATAACCTTAAGCAAATTCTAATTCTAATTCTACTTTCACATAGCTTCATATCACTAGCCAGCTAAAAACTAAAGGGGGTATTGTTTGGTAACAGGGTTTTCTTGTTTCCTTCCAATTGGGGGTTATCCTTCCATACTAATTCAATCACTGAAATCCACTTTAACAATAATAGACAAAAAACCATCTTGACACAAACCTACCTTTGTAATTGTACATGAATTTCTCAGCAGCCATGAAAAGAGAGGGTGGCTGAGGTTTCCTCCTGCGCTTGTTATGCCCATCAAGCCGTTTCCTACAACTCCTCTTAACCTCATCAAACTCTCCAAGTGAATGAAACCTACACAACAACAATTGCACCACCCCATGTTACAAAACACATCTAACCAAACAACAGAATGGAACAAATTCCCAAATCTCCAACATCCACATAACCAAACTCCAATCCGTACCTGCTGCATTGCTGGCAGAACCGCTGTTGTTTCCCCCCCACCAACACAACCGGAGTTTTGGAGTGCTTTTCACAGACCCTATGGCGCCTATGATACTCTCTGCAATCACTTAGGTCAGAGGTACACCCATCAACAGAGCAACACATATTCTGTGATCCATTCTGAAGGCGGGATCTTTTTGATGACCCAGATGGAGATGACACGATTTTTGAGTCTTTTGGGTCCTTAGCAACCTCTGGGACTGATTTTTCCTCGCCAAGCCTCAAATCCACTGAAGCTGCTTCATTCTTCTGCCCTTCACCATTAACCAGCTCCAACCCACGTGGATCCCAAGCAAACTCTTTCCCGTCCCAATCCATAACCAATAGTCGCTCCCACAAACTATGTTGCTTTATGTCCCTTTTAAGATGCCAAAGCCAAACCTGTAAGGCACTCACACAAGAATCAGAACTTGAATCCCCTTGTGTTATCACCACAAGCTGAAGAAGACTTTGACTTGGGAACCAAAACAGGATAAAGGGGTCAATCAACACGCAAGAGGGAAATCAGAATTGGGTTCTCAGAGGAAGCCAAAAGAATAAATGCATCAATTTAAAGTTTGCAAAGAATTGAAAGAAAAAATAAAAGAGATGGATATTGGAAGATATTCTGAAAGATTATAGACATGAACGTCACCTCACCCTCAAAGCAACTTGGCCCTCAAAGGGGTTGAAAAGAAATTAATGTCAATTCAAGGACTTTTGTTGTTTTCTGTAAGAGAACAAAAAAATAAATAACACAAGGCTTTCACATAAAAAAAAAACCTGGAGAGAGACTTCACCTAACACACATAGTTATCTAAATCTTAAATCTCTTGAATTCTCACAGCTGCGGATAAGCCTCCAAGAAAATGGGCATAGAATGTGAAAGACCCATGTTTGATGTTTCTCTTTGAGGGGAGAAAGAACTTGCAGGAGTGAAAAAGTAGCTCACCAACTCTAATTCATTCAGCTCTAGATGTGGAGTAAGAGGCAGCAGCTGGATCAATAGGAAGCATTTACCTTTACTCAACAAGAAAATTATGCAAAACACTGATCTTTTTCTTTTTCCTTTCTTTTCCCTGTTGTTTTGTCACCGATAAGGTACTCTCAACATTGATTTTGACTTCCTTTTGTTAAGTTCATGCTTGGCTAAAGTAATGATAGAAATAGAAATAAGAATGTAAATGGAAATAAAGGTTGGTTAAAGTTAAGGACTTAACTCATTTTATTGGCTGAACATCTCAACTTATAAATCTCACATGATTTAAATAAATTTGGACTTTAAAATTAAATTAGATGTATTTCTTACGACGACTTTAAATTATATTTCAAATTGTGCATTAATATTCTATTTTTTAAAAAGTATAATTTTTAAAAATAATTATGTATTAATAATAAATTTTTATTTAATATAAGATAATTTTCTTATTATGATGTTATATTTATAATGATATTATTTATTATAAAATATATCTTAATTTTAATTTATATTTTTTTATTTTATAATTTAACTATAAATAAGACTAATATTGATATATTATATTAAAATATCAAGTTAATTTAATTTTAATATACTATTTTAGATTTTAATCAAGTCAAATTTGGCTTTAGATTCAAATAAATGATTTGATTGAAATTTTAAATCAAATAAAAATAAAAATAAAATCATTTTCAATACCTCATTTGTTCATCCTTATTTTAAGAGAATATAAATTTAAGTCTTATCAATATGTGAAATTTGTTTGTGGATAATTTAAAATTACTTTTACAAACACTTCTTTAAATTTATTCTTTTTCTAGTGAATTTTTCAATCTAACTTATCCAAATTTTTATTCATATTTTTTTATAATGATAAAAATGAAAATGTTGATAATATACTATTTTATTTAGTCTTTTAAAAATATTTTTATTATTCATTAAAATTAATTAAAAACATAAAATTTTATAAAATATTACTTTTGACTTAATAAATACTACTTATAGTTTTATAATTTTTAATGAATGACAATCTAAAATGTTTGAATGAGTTAACAATCCTCAAAATAATGCATCTAGAATGAACAGTGGTAGTGGGCAAATGGAAATGGCAAGGGGTAGAAAGTGGATACAACTTTGGACTGTACATGTAACTTTCCAGACAATTAGCAATAGTAACAAATAAAAAAGTAATAAAAACGACAAAAGGAGAGAGACAGAGAGAGTGACTACGTGGCACCTAAGCGAGTTGTGAAAGTAGAATTGGACTTGAACAGGAAAGTTGGATAGTCCAAGGGAAGAAGCTTAAGTGAACAACAATGTTACAGTTCATTAGAAATGATTAGTGCATATTCTCCACACTTTAGGGATGGGTTAATTTGTATACCTTTTGGTTTTGGTGCTGGCTTAAGATGACGAATTAATGTTGATTCTCCACTTTCTTCTTATGTAATAATCTCTTTAAAAGTTTCTTTACCCAAAAGAAATATCGCAAATAAAATTAATAAAACAACTCTATAATATATTGGTCTAAGTTTTTTAAGAAGAAAAAAAAAGTATTTCAAATCATAGGGTATTTTAGGGTTTGTTGGTTGTAGACTTTTAGCTGTTGGAATAATCATACGATAAATTAATTCTAATTATATTTACTTTCCAAATAGACAAGTGTATGCCCCCTCTTAAAATAGAAAAAAAATAGGTGATAGTTGGAAAGGAAAAGACATATGCCGGAGTGGGTTGTATACTAAATAAATTGAATTTACCGAATCTGGAAATGAGAGTAATTAAATTTCACCAAAGCATGATGTTGTGACCTACTTGACCTCATTTATCTTTTCTTTTTATTTTAAAAATCAACTTGACTTCACCCGTAAGATGTTAGTCTCTCTGTTTTTTTATAATAAAAAATATTTTTTCATACATATTGAAAAAATTAATTAACTGTATTAAATTTTATTAACTTTATAATATTCTTTTTAAATTATCTTTATTATTTAAAAGACTTCTAAAAGTTTGTTCATAAATAAAAAAATAAAAGAAAGTTGTTAAAAATATAAAATAATTAAATGAAGAATATTTTAGTAAAAGTAACATTAAATGAAACAAAAATAGTTAAGATTTACTTATATTTAAAAATAAAAAATTAATTAATTTTTACTTATAAAAAACCTAAGAAAGTACCATCTATTAAATTATTTATTATATATATTTTAATCTCTTAATTTAATTTAAAAATAACAATAGAGTCACTAAATAATGTTTTGTTTCATACATTGATTTGACGTATACAATATTCTTGATGCTTTTTTATTGGTCTTTAAATTGAACTCATTTACATTTGTAATGAAATTTTTATAATTTAAGATAGATTTTAAATAATTGAAAATAAAAAAATACTTATTTTTTCATAACAAGTCTAACAAGAGAGAGAGATTTGAATAAAATCTCCTTTAGTCTACACAAACTAAATTTAGATGATGTATCTACAGAAACTTGGACACTTAAAGTCAATATTTATAGAATGAGATTAAAAGTGTAGTAATTACAAAGTATATTCAAGGTCTTTATATCTTATTCATATAATTTTTTCAAAGATTATGATTATGATTTTTACATGATGAGGCATGTGAAATGTCTTGGGGTGAATCTTATGTTTTGTGCTTGGACGTTATTATTGATTTTTGTGTTAGATCTCATGCTTCCTTCTTGTATAGGAATTGAAAGAGTCAAAATATCCTTGACCCCTATAATGTGTTGACTTTAAAAATTTATATTTGAGCTTAATGTTATTTGGCCAACATATTAGTTTTATTGCTTATTACGAGTCAAAATTCTCTAGATGGGTTACAAGATAATTGTCTACCAATTAATATATATGGGACCAACAAAGATCTAACTTAACGTTGTCATATTTGATGACTTATATAACTATTTTTTTTTTCAAGTTAGCAAATAGGGACTGAAAACATAAATGAAATAAAAAAAAAATACATAGAAAATAATATAGATAAAACAAGATTTATAAGGACAAAAATAGGAAAAAAAATTGAAAATAACCATGTATTATAAGGATTAAAAACTTAATTAACTCTTTTAAAATTTTTTAAAATAATAAACCATCAAACATCACAAATGGTTTTAAATAAATCCTTAATTAGAACAAAGGCTTAGATTTCTCTTCTAAAAGGTTTGATGTATACTTCATAAGCAATCTTCAAAAGGTCTGGATATTTATGTATAATACTAGAGCCATTATTTGTTGAACAATAAGATTAAGTGAAAAGGTGGTTTGAAAATAAAAGAGCAACATCTTTATTCACTTATCTTCATACTTGAAATGGTGTTTCTTAAACTTGGACTGACTAATTAACTATGTGATCATTGATATCTTTCTTGAAAAAGAACACAAAAGTAGTCTAGGGATCAACTTACTAAAACTTAATTATCATGTAGTCAATTTTAGTTGGTAGAAAAATATACAAGTGTTTTTTTCCATCATTAGAGTAAAAGAAAAGGATTATTCTAATTGGTTTATAGTTTAGTCATCCTTAAGAGTAATTACAACATCACTCAAACATTCATATAAAAATGAAGTAATAAAAAAAAGCTAACTCAAAAACTCATACTATAGTGTTTAATGGTTATTTTTATAAATTTTAAAAAGATGAAATAAATTTTTAATTTCTAAAATATAAAGTTATTTT
>JAMLFT010004799.1:0-18802 GCA_026544285.1 Pachyrhizus erosus | reverse complement strand
TTACTATAAAATTAATTTATTATATTTTAATATAATAAATAAAATAAATAATAAAAATTATAATATATAAAAAATATAACAATTAAAAGTAAAAAATATAATTAAAATAATTAATCCATAAATAAAAATTAAAAATATTTAAAGTTAATTAAAAATTAAATTATAAATAACTTATAGTATATTTTAATAAATAAAATAAAATTGAAAATTATATAAAAATTATTACATAAATATGTCTATTTTGTCATTTTATATTTGTCAGTTACTTAACAAATAATTTACCAAACACTTATGATTCAATAAATTAACTTTTCAATTTTAAGCTATTAGTTATAAAAATCTTAGCTACTAACTACTTTTTTAGTTTGTTTTGTCAAAATTAGAATAACTATTTTGAACAAGAGTGTTTTTTGAAGCTATTTTTTTAACAGTAGTATTTCTAGAAGTTATTTTCCATCAAGAGCATTTTAAAGGATTTTTCTTAATTTTTTTTTACCTTTTTCAATATATTATTTTCATCTTCATTTCTAAATTAAATTAAAATGTTTTTGAATTAAAAGAAATTCTCAATAATTAAAATAGTTTTGTATCATAGTACAAACTTTTTTATCATAAATTTAAAATACAATTTTATATTTTAAAAATTATTTATTTATTATAAATATAAATTATAATTTAAAAGTATTATAAATTTTAATTATATAAAAGAAACATTTATTTTATGAACTTCTAGATTAAAATATTAGTTATATTAGTAGATCAGATTGATCTAATATTTTCTCATATGTTATCAGGTCTTAATGGAGTTAAGTTTTAGTTGAAGTATATAACTTTATAAAAATCTAGAATCGAGTAAGGACAAAAATAAATTCATCTCAACATGACCTGACGCGCCTTAATGGATGGTGGCTGTCTAGGCTTTGCATTAAGAAAACTTCTTCTATCTCAAGACATTCAATATGGTGTATTAAATATTTAATATTTTTAACATTTAAAATTGTGTATTAAATATTTAGTATTTTTAACATTTAATACGGTGTATTAAATATTTAATATAAAGAAAAAAGTTACAAAAATAAAGTTATTTAAATTTTAAATAATTTATCCAGTCTTTTATTATAAGCAAAAAAATTATTTTCTCTTATTAAGAAAATTAGTTAAAATCATTAAATTATTCCAATTTCAATTAAAAAATAATTTTTTTAAAATATCTTTTTATTAAAGTTTGATATTAAACATAAAAATAATATTTAGAAATAAAATCTCTATTAAATAAAGATATTTTTAAAGATAATCTCATTAAATGAGGCCAAATTAGGTGTGATTTTTGTTTATATTTGTGTCAAGAAATAATTTTTTTTTATTTCTTATATTTGAGACTAGAGAGAATATGAAAAATATCCCTTCTAGAATTTAATATAAATATTTAATAAACTATTTCATACTTTATAACATTTAATAAGGTGTATTAAATATTTTATAAAAATATAATATTTTTAACATTTAATATGATGTATAAAATATTTAATACTGTTTTTATTTTCAAATGACTTATGTCCAAATTTTTTTCAAATAGATTAAGAAAATTTAGTATTTTAAAGTACTAATATTTATTAGAAGATCATTTTACTAAAATATCTTTATTTTCTTTCTTAATATTAATAAATATATTTTATATCTTTTAAAATAAAAATATTTATTATAAAATAAAATTAAAATAAATATTTTAATATTCTATTAAAAATTAAAAATATTAGTTAATATAGTTTTTTAATATTAAAACGTCATTCAATTTAAAATAAAAATAAAAATTTATAACATTTAATATGATATATTAAATGTTTAACATTTTTAACATTTAAAGTGATGTATTAAATTTAATAAAATATTTAATGTTTTTAACATTTAATGTGTTGTATTAAATATTTAATAAAATTTAATATTTTTAATATTTAATGTGGTGTATTAAGTATTTAATATTTTTTAAAATTATTGTGGTGCATTAAATATTTAATATAAATGAAAATTTAAAAATATAAAAATTTATTTAATATTTTTAATAATAAAAATATATTTAATACGGTGTATTAAATATTTTATAACTCATATCATTAAATATTCGAGATTCAGATTTTTGAAGTTCCTTCATTTTGCATAAAAAAAAGTTCCTTCATTTTATTTTACTCTTAAAACTTTTATATCTAAAAGTCACATTTTTTTTCTATTAAAAGGGTGTTAGGGAATCAATTAAAAGGGATAAAACTCGTTTTTACCGTCCGTGTTTTCTACTCATAAAACTTGAATAAAAAACCATGTATAAGGAATGTCAATTTTCTTACTACTTCAAATCAACACACATTAATTATTATTATTATTTTATAAATGAATATTTAGAAAATCATAATTAAAAACAAAGAATACAAATTCAAAGCATATCTTTGAATACAAAGAATATATTTTTTGGTAATATATCTTTTGTTTTTGGCAGTCAATACAAGGAAATTAATAACTGACATTCTCTAATTCATTTTTAACAATTATATTAATGACACCGACTAGTAAAATCATTTAAAACAGCAGGACTAAATCCTAATATTTAAAATTAAATCTATTTTTTTTTTTTTCAAAATCTCAACTAATGCAGCAAGCCTAAAAGGGTAAATTACCAGATACTTTTCATTTAAATAACACAAAAAAATAACATTTTTTTTCTTATTTATACATTTCTGTGGAGAAGTGATGCTAAATGTTTTTCCGTTTACAAGTTAGTTTTTGGCGTGAAGACTGTAGAGCTTACTGGGCACTCTAGTCGACCGTTTCCAAGCTGAGGTACACAAAACACACACACACACACTCTCTTCTCACCACTTGCTCATAGCAGAAACAACAAAAGCCTTTTAACTCTTCTTAAGGAAGGTTTCTTTTCTTTTCATTCTAACACACACTTTGCAGTGTAGGACAAAACCAAAGAGAAAAATGTTGAGGGCCAAGTTCCCTCGTTTGAGAAGTGACCCTGTGCGGGTTTCAGCTTTCTGCTTCAAGAACCTTAAGAAAGCTCAGGTCCTTGATACTGACATTACTTCTGCTGTTGGTTAGTCTTCTCTCTCTCTTTTCTCATTCTTTACGTGGGTTTTGGAAGAAATGGTGGATAAAGTTTTTGTTTTGTTTTGTTTTGTTTTACTTTAAAAATTACAAAATTTTGGTTGGTTTGTTTCAGTCTTCGTTGTTAAAGAGAAAGCTCTTGTTTTTCTGTTGTTGTTGTTGTGTTTTTTATTCTGAAGAATGGTGTTGGGGGGGAGGGGGGGGAGTGTGTTTTTACATTTTGGTGTTTGTTTGTGTTCTTCTGTGTTTGTGAGCAGTTTGGGAAATTGGTCGGGAAAGGGGCAGTTTGGGTTGGGGTTAGTTGCAAAATTGCTGATTTAGCTCTGTTGGCCAGTGAAAATTAGTGGTGGAAGCATTTTTGTTGATGGGATTCTGAAATATTTTATTGGTCCTAAGATACCCTTTGGCTTTTGGTTTAACAGAATGGTGTTAACCCTCTTGGCAAAAAAATATAGCTGTTATGGTAAAATATGATGAGTGTTTTTTTTGTTCTATTTTTTTTAATATATAATTTTAAAGACTGTTTACAATTTACATGTCTATAAGAAGGGATTATCCTGATCCTAAATCCTCTTTAAATGGAACCCAATTCAGGTTTAAGGGAAAACATATAGTGTCAATGATGAATGTGACCACGATCACATCGTTGTTGAAAACAAAAATAGTTTTGGTGAAAATGAATTTGATTTGTGTTGATACTTGCAATAACCATATAAGTTCACATGTTGCTGCTGCTATTTCATGATAGTCAACCTTTGAACTAGATCTAGCAACTATGTTCAGTTTCTTAGTTCTAACTTATGAAGCACAAACTTTCACACACCTAACATAACACGGACACTCCAACATAACTAATGTCTAAAATATAGGACATTGAGAAACCACACACATGTATATAAAGAGAGAGACTCAAATGAAATGAAATTAGTATCATAACAAAATATCTAATTGGAGGTGTCAACTCAAATTAATATTTTTAATAATATTAGTATGCTTCTATCTATATAACGGTGTCAACTCATGTGTTTGAACCAAATGGAGGTATCAATTCAAGTGTTTGAGTCAACTAATTTTTTTTTTTTTTTATTAGATACCTAATGAAGAATGTCCAATGCAGGTTAGACAGGTGTTGATGTGTGAAACATTTCCAACATTACAACACTACAAATAAGAAAGGTGTCCTTGCCCATAACTTCTACATAGACAAAACCCAAAACTTAGCAGAAATATCAAATGGAAAATCCGAGAGTAGATTATTCATCTAAAATGGAAGATTTGAGAGTATTTTCTAATACAAATGAAACTGATTCATGAACTTTTCAACCCAAATCCATAGTAAACATACCAAACATGATATAATCATTACCCATGTTGATAAGTTGTTGATAGTGTTAGTTGATACAAGTATCAAGTAGTACTTCTGTGTCATGTATCCTTTCATATGCAAAATTGTAATGCAGATGAAGCACATGGACACATCAGATGAAGGACATGTGAAGGTGTTTGACATGTCTCTCTGACCTGACATGCAGCAAACATGCAACAGACACGTGTTAGCTTTGACACGATGGCGACACAGCCTAATTGGCTTGACAACACTGGAGACACATTTTTTTTTTATCAAAAATTTAAAAAATTCAACCTACAAATTAAATTATAACAATAACCAAATTTCCTTTTTAATTTCATGCAAAGTCTCTCTCAAATACATTTGTCCTTTTTTTAAGTTTTTTGCACTCCTCCATTCAAGTTTGTCAGTTTCAGTAGTCATTTGTTTGTAGACTTCTCTAGTTTGCCGTTTGCGTTTGTTTGTCTTTCATTTCTGGTTTGGTGTTAGTTGATATATATATATATATATATATATATATATATAATAGAAATCAGATTGAAAAAAACAAAAACAAAAAACATAGCATTGAGAGAACCTGGTGCAAAATGGAAACCATTGAATCTGAGATGGAAGACGAACAAATGCAAGTGGCGAACTAGAGACACAGATGAACATATGAGAACTAGTGACGCTGAAAAACATGAATGGATGAGTGTGGAAACTTATAAAAGGGACAAATATATGCTGTGCGAGAGAGATTTTTTGTGAAAGGTTTACTGTAATAGATTAACTTTCAAAAAGGAAATTTGGTTATTGTTATAATTTAATCTTTAGGTTGAATTTTTTAAATTTTTGATAAAAAAAGATGAATGTCCTGTGCGTGTCAAGCCAAATGGGCCGTGTTGCCACTATGTCAAGGCTGAGAAAAAAAAAACAGAAGAAAAATTTTGACTTTGCAAAAATGTGTTTGACACATGTTTGCTGCATGTCGGTGTCGAAGACATGTTGGACGCCTTGACACGTCCTTCATCCGGTGTGTCTGTGCATCATAGATTGCAACCACTTCTGCAGCTCAAGGTGACAATAAGGAAATGATAGTGATTTGTGATAACCATACTGCATTACTTATTGCTTCTAACCTAGTCTTTCCATAAAAGGAACAATCACAGAGATTGACTACCATTTTGTCTGAGATAAGGTTCTTCAGAAGTGAATTACTGGATTCTCTTTAATTAATACTGTGTATCATATAAACATACACGTTGACTGATTAGTCACGCAAATTTTCTTCATAACTTCATCTAATTCTGTAGTCTTTGATGATGGATGCTTTTATCCTATTAATTTTATGAGGAGTTGTTGGTTCAATTCTCTTTTAAAGGAAACTATATTTGCCAAGGGGAGAGGCCAAGGGACCCTAGTGCTTTGTGTTCTTGGAACAACCCATGCAGAAACTATAACATTTAGCATTTTAATTTTTCTTCATTGGGTCAAATATGAAAAATGTTTGTTAGTTTTATTTGCTCTCATCAACTGGTTATTATATTTTATTATATTAGAGGTTGGTAAGAGCACTTTTATATAGATTATGTTAGATGGCGCTTGGTCTTGTCAGTTACAAAAATTATTAAGAATGTTTTAAGTTCTGTTTATAATCCACCTTGTGGAATCCAGGTTAATATTATGCTACTGTTTTTCCATTTTCTTCATTTCACTTTTACCTTATGCAGACAAGATTTTACAAGAAGAAATGGATGTTGAATCCTATAGAGTGCTGGGCTATCTTCTTCTTGGCATTATCAGAATATACTCAAAAAAGGTTGATTATGCACTTGATGATTGCAATGAGGTGCTCATTAAAATCAATAAATTCGTGGTCAATACAGAAAACTTTGCCTGTGTGGAAACCTTGCGTATGTCTGTTACAATACCAGACAGATTAGAGTTGGATGCTTTTGAGTTGGATGAACTTGAAGATGCTGGCAGGTAAGGTTTTATTAGGTCAGAACTTGGAAGTTTAAGTAATTATAGAATTTTCTTTTGGTTTTTGAATTTTGACAATTTTATCACTTATCTTCCATTGTTTCAGAGGTCATACTGCTCATCCGGAAGAAATTACTCTTAAAGACAAAGGTACTAGAATTGTTTCACTATTACTTTTATAGTAAATTTAATCTTATTCTATGTTTTGAGTAATATGCTGTGAAATGAAACAGAGGTTGTGTGTAAAACTGAGGGATTTGGGCTGTTTTCTCACGAGAAGGTATGCATTCCATAGTTCTTAATAGGTGTTGCACTGTAGTGTCTGAATTCTTCAAGTCTTTCCTGAATAATGTTTCTTCCATTTTATCTAGCTAGTATTTTTGTTTTTGTTTATCTTCAGCTCTTCCCTAATATATACCAAATCAACTTCTGTCTAATAAATGCTTTCCCTTTTCCCTGTGTATATCGTTTGTATCTGTTGTATTCAAGAAATAAACACATTAAATTTCTGAATAAATTGTAGAAATAATCTGATTTTTAATTAGGCCAGATTTTAGTACAAAAATCAACAAATGCAGGGTTTCTCCCTAACAAGGATTTCTCTCCTTCAAAACACCAAAAACAACAATCTGACACCTTAATTGCCTTCTGCAATTGTGTCACACAACATATATATCGCTATTACTGTCAAACCATTACATATAAGTTCCTTATTCAAAATTAATATAAAAATAACTTCCTAATAAAGAACTATTACTGTCTAATTTAGAACTTGGCCTATTAATGCCTTTTGGTACAAAAGCAGGCTTGCCCCCAAGACTGAAATAAAGGAACTGTCCCTTGCAGATCAGTGTTTGAATTTGGCCCCAACAATTCAACCCTTTCATCTACATCTTCATCTAATGTTTGGACACATTGAAAACTGAACTTTTTTCCTCTTTCTAACATACTCTTAACATGGTTAATGCCTAGTGCTGCAGCTTTTGAACAATTAACATTTGTGAAACTAGTTGCACTTGTTCCCACTGTGTCTCTATCTGGTTAACCCTTACAGAAGAAACAAAATGTTGTTCTTGAGCTCGATTAGGACTCAAATTCACTGGGTTATTATACCTAGAAACAGCCAAGACCCAGTTTTCTCATGTGCAAAACCACACCAAACAGAAAGTTGAGGGTTTCAATTTTTTTTCTCTAAACCCAACATCATAACTAGACAATTTATTCTTGATCCTTTTGGCTAAATGAATGGCAGTGAGCATATTTTGTGGATCAGAGTCCTCACATTTCTTCTAAGTTCTAATCACATCATTCATAAAAAATCCTAAAGTCAATTCTTCTGGAGTGAAATCTTGGTTAATTGAGCCAATAACATTTTAAATTGCTGCACAAACTCCTTAGATTCTGTTTGGTGCAGGTTGATAATTGTTTATAAGGATTTTCTGTTCCATTACTAGAAAACCTCTTCAATTACTCCACTTTGTAAATATCCGATGTTGATAGAGCCCAGGAGCAAGGGCTGGCTGGAGGACCAATTGTTGGGTCAACACAACCAAGGCCCAAGGGTTTGGAGAGTATACTCCAGAAACACAAGAAGGACATGTGGAAATCATTAGGCGGAGGAGGTGGTTATGCATAATGGAGTACTGATTGTAGCAGAGGGAATGATTAAAAAGGGTGTGCCACGATAGAGTGCGGGCAACAAGATGAATTGTGAGTGAACCGGCTTGGGGCTTGGGACCTACAGTTCTAGGAGCTGAGAGGTATTGTTCTTGTGATTTCTAACTATAAATACTTACTTTTCCTTCATTTTGGGCATTTTGGTCTGTGTGGGTTTATCGCTAGTGTTTGAGTGAGTTATTGTAATTGAGGGTTTCATGACATGTTATTTATCTCCAGTAGTCTTTACCTCAAATATCTAAACCAGTTTACATAAGTCCCTTCCATACAAATAAAGGCCATGCACACTTTGAGCTCTGGTTTAGTCCTTTGGATTTCAAAAAACTTTTCAGTCCTGGCCAGCCATCCAATTGGATTTTACTTGCCCATCAAAATTGGGTAATTCCACTTTCTGTACTGCCTTCTTAAACACATTTGAATCCCTGTCTTCAAGGCTGGATGAATGAGTGATGAAACAACCTTGATAATGTGATTGACTAGTTCTAACATGGTTAGAACTTCTTGCATGGTGTTTTCCATTAATTGGCTTTTTTCCTTTGCCAAATCCTCCAACAATGGTAGAATTGTATCCAAACTGTTGGTCCTTTCTCTCATTTCTCCAAATTCTTTGCAAATGTATTGAGTAGTGCATCCCATTTTGCCCATCTTATCTTCATGTGAGAATTGGATCTTTGTATCTCAGCATTCATCTCCTCCATTTTCTTCTCCAATTCTCTTTGTTGGCATCTGACTGGTCAGATAAATTGTTTGACTTAAGAAATAAGCATGTTGAGTTCTTAATATGTTATAGAAATAATCTAATTTGTAGGCCAGATTTGAATACAAACATCCATAGTAGTCAATAGTTTGCCATAGCAGGACAAGAGTGGTTTTTAATGGCGCAATAATGGATTAATTGTAGCTTTTTATGTGCTATAGTGGTGCTACCATGATATAGGCTTCAAAAACTCATTATTACCCCTGAAACACAATTATTTGTGTTTTTCTTGGGTAAAATATTCCACAAAAGTTACCTTTGTTTTGACCTCCATTCCTTCACACTTAATAGGAGTATTTTTATCCTTTACTCCATTCTTTCTTCTTCCTTTAGACTTCCAAACTCACATTCTCCTATTTTTTTTAATCTAATTTGTTATGTTCTTTCTCAATTAATTTCACCATAATATTTCATCTTTTGACTTCATTACTATGTTCTTAGTGCTCCTGGATTGATGATGATTGTCTGTTTAAATTGTGACTTAGTATTTATCATGAATTTCTTCAATTTTGGTTTTTTGTTTTGTTTTTTTGAGTATTTAAAATGATGTAATTTGTATTATAATATTTAAATTACTATTATAATATTTCTTTAGAATATTCCGTTATAGCATTTTTATAGGTAGCCACTATGCGCCACTGTCCAAGATTGATAACTATTCAAACATCAACAAACATGGGTTTTTCTCCTAACAAAGAGTTTTCACCTTAAAAAATTCAAAATGATGATCTAACTCCTTAATTGTCTTCTTCAAGTGTTTCAAACAACCTATATACCACTATAATTATCATGCCATAACATATAACTGTGTGATCTGAAATTAATCTAAAAATAGATGCCTAATAATGTAATGCAAAAAATTGCACTAAAAAAAACTTAATGCAAAACTATAACCGACTAATTTAAAACTTGGCCTATTAGTATCTTTTGTTGATTGCCACTTGCATGCTGGTAAATAAGAACTTTCATTTATGGAGTTCCTCTGTGGGGATTTTAATTGATTATGTAGTGCAACCAATACATATACTACCAGATACCATTTTGCTTGGGCTGCACCTGAAAGCTTAAACTTTTAGGTGAATTAGTCCTTTACATTCATATGTGACAATTATCTCGGTTTTTCATGATATTCAATGTCTTTCTACTTTTGTTTTTCATTTTCATCTTTCTTGTTATAGATTTTCTCCTGATAATATTAAAGTGAAAATCAAGGTAGACAAGATTTAATAGTATCTTTTTGGAATATCTATAGAGTAAAAATGGGTCATAGATTTGTACCAAATATACTTGAGCTTATCTTTACCAACAGAGCTAAATGTGGAATATGATGGTAACTAACAAAATTGTACAATAACCATAGACTATATATAGTCATATGTTTTTGGAATAATATGCATGGTAAGTGGGTTGACCTGCCAAAGTATTTTTTATATTGAGGGGAATAATTTATAATTTATAGTATATTATACTATATATATGGAATAATTCTTATATATGTATAATGTTTATAAATATAATTAATTAAAAATGTTGTGTAAGTTAAATTAATAATAAAAAGGCAATAACATCCTTATTGAAATTATTTAATTATTATCTTACATTTTTAATTAATTATGCTTATCAACAATTTAGGTATTCAAGAATTGCTAAATACTTTGGACATGCCTTAAATATTGGTGGCCTAAGCAGGTCAACCAGCCTCAACCTGCCAGTTTGTCATGTTGATGGATTGAGTCACCTAACTTACTCTGCCAATTTTGGCAGGTTGACCTATTGAGTTCAAACATGATGATTAACCGAGTGTCAGTTAAATTGAATTGTGTCTTAATTGTAGCCATCATATATTATAGGCTCATTGATCAAGGACATTTTCATATTCTTGATAACTCTAAATTTACTTAAAATAGAAAGTGCAAACCCTTATGTTATTTTCTTGATTCTGCACATTCTAAATATCTTAGTTTTCTAACTTTGCAGTTTGAGGAGTTTGATGTTGGTGAAAACACCAGCTCTTTGGATCACCATATATTGGGAAAGTATGTTCATCCAATTTTGAAAATTTTATTTTCTTTATTCCATCATAACATGCTATTGATTATGGAACTATTGCATATCTTCTTCATTGAACTTATTTAGTTGTGTAATGTACTTGGCAGTGCTCTTCTATCTGAACTGTTGAATATGATGGACAGTGATGTTTCTCCACAAAATAGTCCAACTGATTTACCAGAAAGCAGGGATAAATTTCAAAGCAGCATATTTTCTCAAATGGAACCAATGAACATTGATAGTGTTATGATAGTAACAGGACTAGAAAAAGAATCTGTCAATTTGTCTGGGCAAGATCTACGAATTATTGAAGATTTGACAGTTGAAGACATTGTACCATGTGAAGATGAAATACAAGAAGAAAGTAGTAGAATCTCTCAAGAGGAATCTATAGATATCAGAATGTTTTCTGGTAGAGAGAAGGAACATGTGTTGTCTATTGAAGCATTTAATGAGTCTCTTCAAGTTGACACTGATGAGAGTTCTGACAAGGAAACATCAAGCTTGTTATGCCAAATGAATCAGGAAATTATTGAAGTTTGTGAAGTAAGAAGTATTCAAGAAAGTATAGAAAAGCCTCGGGATGAAAAATCCTATGAAAAGGAGTACGTGTGCCATGATAATTCATCTGTTGCCAATGAGATCCATGAAGAGCTCATTGAAGGGCCTGTAGAAAAGCATGATAACAAAGACAAATTAGAGATTCAAGAAAAGGTTTCACTTGAAAATGAAAGGCTTAGTGTTATTCTATCAGAGTCAAAAAATCTTGATGCAACTCCTCAGTCTAACTTTCAAGGTGATTCAATTGGAAGACCTAAACGAGCTTCATAAATCTATTATTCTGCAGAAGCCTTGAAAATGCTACTACTTAATATTTCTTTTGTTTTTGGCATGTAGATCATTATCCTACTTCAATTTTTTTCTTAAAACTCTATTTTTGGCAGATGCTACTACACCAGAGTCGATGCTTATTTCTACACCAGCTGCAAGAGAGCACCCTCGTTTTTCAAGGAAAAGAAGACCTGTCCTTGATAGAATAATTGTCCTGCCTAACGAGTATGTGATAATAATTATAGGAACTATTCTTACAAGCCCTTCTTTTTAATCTTCTTTCTTGCTATATATTCAAATGTCTGAAGTTCTTCTGTCACACCATTGTATGAGATACAATCTTCAAAGTTTATTTACCTTGCTTCCTTGTGCACAAGACTGGTGGTAAAGGATTGTGTCATGTATCTAGAATTTGAAGCTATCATGTAATTGATAAATTGTAATTCTTTCCAAATTTTTAGTATAATATGTCTATTCATATTGTAATTAATGTGTCAAAGTATGAGGTTATTATTTTACCTAATTGAAGTTTTGCTTATTGTTAGAGAATGGTGTGGAAAAATCCATGTTAGTTATTTTAGGAAATATTTTGTAAACGATTGTTTCCCTAGAATTAGGCCCAATTACTTGGATTTCTTACTCTTAGGAAATCCCACATTTCCACTCTATTTTCTTTCCTTTTCCTATTAGTATTTATATGTGGCTCATGTGATATAGTAAATGAAATAACAGCTGTTCCACTCATGATAGAATATTAATTCAGTTTTTATTTGGACGAGCAAGTCTTGATGTTGCCCTCAACAGTGTTACATTTTGAACCATTACAGGGTACTTATAAAGAGCTTATCAGATGCAAAAGACTTAGTTCGTCACCCAAGAAAATCCGAACGAACTTTACTTACTAAGCAGAAGAGAAAATATCTGCACGGGAAAGATCTCATTTCCAGTCTTCCTAATAGATTCTTTGAACCTTTGCTTCCTTGTGAGTTTGATTTTATCACTTCTTTTCCTTTTTGTTTATAAACTCTTCTATCTTTACTAACATTGTTTTTCTCCAGGTTGTTCCTCTGAGCTTCAACCCCTATTCTCAAAAAAGAAAATGAAAATACCCAGTTCCCTTCAGATTGTGCCAGAATCTCCAACTGTTGGTTCTCCGCATAGCCCTCCTCAATCCTCAGGTTTCCTTGAAATTGAAGAAGCTATGTTAGATGTACCTGAATCTAAGACTTCTGGCATTCCAAAGCATATAGCAACTGTTTCACAGACTCCTCCTTCATGTCCAGATGAAAACATAGAGATAGAACAATCTCTAGAATGTAATGAAGCACCTAATCTGATGGATGAGGTAAAGAATAACTAAATGATGAAAATACTGTTTGACATTTTAACAGGCACACTTTTATTAGATTGCAATACATTCATAATTGTCTCCACACAACTCACGTAAAAAATAAAGCATATTGTTGTTTAATCTAGGAACTTTAAATTAGTATGAAACTTTAGATTGTCAGATAGAGGAAACAAATCCTGGTACTAACCCTTTGTTTCATTATTTTTGTCTCAGGAAACAAATTCATGTGAAATAAATGATTCAGACTTATGTGAGAACTTTTGCATATCTTCATTTTATTTTTGTTAAATTCTATGTTTTGCTTAATAGTGCATGATTTCTTTATTTTTTCTTTACAGTAACTGGGTGGTCTGGTCGAACCAGGTGAGTTGGTAGTTTGCTTTAGGAATGTCAACAGTTCATGTAGTTTGCTTTTGGAATGTCAACAGTTCATTTATTGTTTACAAGATTGTCTTATGATGGTCTTTTTTGATGATGTACAGGAAAGTTGCAAGTTACTTGAACCGGACTTTTCTATCTGCATGGCGACAAAGTGAGGACGACACTGTAAACTTTTCACAAGTGTTTAAAGGCCGAGCACGGAAAGAATCTGCCAGGCTCTTTTATGAAGTACTGGTATGTTCAATTTGTGTTTTAAGATTATATTCATGCTTATGAAAAGTTTGGTGATTATTTTCTTATGGCAAACTTCTATCTTCATTTGCTGTGCAGAAATCTGAACTATGTTTTCTTGCTTTACTACTATTGTTCTGTAGATGACATACTTTTAACCTGTTAAAAAATGAAAATCTGTTCTTAATTATTGTCAGCTCTACTTTTGTCTGAGTGATGATAACAGGAAAAAGTAGAATTGTAGTTGTCCATTTGGTTGGTCGTAGAATAGTGATGTACTTCTATAACTTTTTTTGAGGGTGATGCCCTTTCATTTAATGGATCAACTTTGTTGTCTGACAAGGCAATAGGAGACTTATGTCAGTCCTTTTGCTCTTTCTTAGCAACTATATTTCGTAGTGGCAAAACAAGTTGATCATTTCAATAATTTTGCTTTATAGTTATTTAAATAATTATTTTCCCCACAAGAAGCAAACTGGTTGAATATATGGTTGCTATGTGCCTGTGTGGTGCTATAAGATAATGCATTTCTTTTTAACCACCGTGACGAATAAGGATGCTTGAATATTCATAAAGGAAACAAATTCTTAGCTAAAAGTAGGACTGCAGCATTTTATTTTGGGTAAATTATACTCTTGTCTGAAATACATTACACCCTATACATACAGACTCATCATGTTATCCATGACATGGACCTCATTAATGAACCAATTTTTTAGAATGTTATTTGTGGAGTTGCTTTCTTATGGAATATAAAATCAACTCATTACCCTGATCAGAGGAGGGAAGATTTTAACCTTGTTTATTGCTAATGTTTTCAGGTTTTGAAAACTACAGGTTATGTAGATGTGGAGCAAAAGGAAGCCTATGGTGATATTGCAATCTCTAAACTCCCAAAATTAGATCAAACTTTGTGATTTGATGGTCTATTAAAAGACTTAGGTAGATATCAAAGGGAATATAGAAATAGCAAATTGGTAGGATTCTGGTAGATTTATTTGCAGTAGTCTTTTTCATTGTAGTTTTATTCTTATGTTTAATTGTACAGTATTATTTGTCATTGTATTTTAGCATTACTTTGCCAAATTTGTGGATTTCCGCCACAAGTTAATCTGTACAGTGATGGCAAAGCCAGAACTTCTAATTTCTCACATTTCGGCAAATAGTGCTTATATACAAATTCAGAAATGCTTCTGAAGTCTAGAGAATGCGTTACTTGTCTAACTTGTTTCATTAGAATTTTGTGTGTGAATCAAGTGCGCCAACTTACTTAAGATTCGTACGTTTTTATATTTTCTTTGATGTGTCTCTTGAATCTTGGAGTAGAAAATAAGAACAGTTTCACAATCAAGTATACACAAGTTCATGCATAGCTACCAACATTCAAGTCAATTGGTAGATAATTGGGTCTTTTAAGCTCATGTTATCAGCAGAGCTGATCCAAAGGTGAGGTTAATAAAAACCCTTGCTTTAGGCCTCCAAAAAATAATTTGACTTGTTAATAATATTTTAAGAGTAACAAAATATTTTTTTAACCAAAAGACGAATCTCAAAGTGTTGAATCAATAATAGTTAAAATTAAATGTACGTACTAAGTAATAAATTAATTATATAAATTATAATAGTTAAATTCTTAATTATTGACTATAAATTTTCATTTTATTTTCTAAAGTGAATCCATTCTATATAGAATAGTGTTATTATCTCTAATCTTTTCAATTTTTTCTAAAAAAGTATAAGTTAAAAAGGTGATAGACCTTATATGGTTATGATAGAAAATTATAGGGCTAGTGTAGATATTTTATTTGTTCTGTTTAGTTTTATGTTAAATTATTGTTTTTTTAAATTTCTTGATATGTTGTTTTTTAAAAAAATTTCAGTAATTCAATATCCGATTTTTTACAAGAAATTGTGTTAAACCTAAGTTAAAACTATCATTACTTATATATCATAATAATTCAAAAAAATGCCTCTTATTAAGGTTCGTTTGAGGCCTAAAAATACATCTGGTCGTCCTAATTATCTTGAGTTCAATTCTTGTTTATGGGTATAGAAAAGAATTTGTAGGAAAATAAAATCCTATAGTCTCCAACCAACAGTTTGGGATATTCTTAGTAAAAGAAGAGAAACATGCTTAGCCTAACTGTTGTAATAAGGATATATTTCACAATTCTAAATTGAAAATTGAATATGCTAGCTTCAAAGTCCATAAAATGGATTTGACTAAAAGAAAATTGCAAGGTGTGTGTAATCACTGTTAATTTAAAATAGGTAAAATTTTCTAACTAGATTAATTTAAATTTAAAATTTCTATTTATACATTTTAGTTTTAACTCTAGAGGACACAAATTATTTAGATATATCTGACATCTAAAAAGCAAAACCTTTGGTCAGCGTCAACCCTGGCAACTAAGAGAGTGGTGTTAGAAAGAAAGGGAAAAAAACCATAGGAGGACAAGATTCTAATTTCTAATAGATACAGTTGAGTTTATATAGGATATCATTATCAGCTGTCATTATATTAGAACCTTATTGATCACGTTTGGATTTCTAACTTTTAAAAATAACCATTTATGTTTCTTAAAAAAAATGTTTCATAAAACTTTGATTATGATTTATGATACATTTTAAATAGATAAAGGTTATGTTAAGTTTTTAATACTGGGCATCTGTAAATTTAAATAAAATTTATAAATTAGAATGAATAGTGTTTTTTTTGTAGAATAATACCAACAAAAATAAAACTTAACACCATGTGCATAGTATCTAAATCTATTTACTTGGCCAATTTTTTTTTTTTTTTTTACGGAACTTGGCCAATTCTAGTGAGTGCATGATTTATATTTCATTATTATTAATATTTTATTTTATTAAATAGAAATAAACTAAAGAGCTAAGTCTTTAAAATTGAAAAAAAATCATGAAGATATATTATTTAAATCAAAACACATCATTTTTGTTTCTATCATAGGTTAAAATTCAAAAATCATATATGTAACACTTAACTAATTTATCAATATAAAAGAAAATCTTTTAAATAAAATAAATATTTTTATTACATAATTAAAATTTTAAGTTCCTTTACCTGAAAAAACATAATATTTTCAATTCCTATGTCACTTGATGCTAATTAGTTAAAGCTATTGTAAAACAATTCAGATGTTATCCTCAATTTCTAAAATAGTAACCTTACATACGTTTTAGAAATTCACTACTAGTTTTAATTACTAAAATAATTTGACATTTTTGTGGATAGCTCACATTAGAGACATAAAATTTCACAAATAAAAAGTGCAGTAATACATAAATCATTATAATAGAAGAACATACATACTCAAATTGTTTTAAAATAAGATAACACCTTGTTCGTGTATGATCACGTTTCAGTAGTAACTAGAACAAAATTTAATATTACTCTCATTACAGACTAGGAAACTTACAAAAGTAAAGTTCTTCAAAAGATGAATTATAATGCATGATTCCTAAAAGAAGACAAGACCTAGCACAAGCTCTAAGCATCTCAATCCTAGACTAATTTAGTAGAGTTTTGTCTCACTTTTTGGTAATTGTTTGTCGTTCTCCCTCCTATGTTGATCCCTTTGAGGGATCTTCTTCCTCTATCAACTCTTCTTCTCCTATGGGCGTAGCCGGAGTGAATCAGGATGGTTCGGGAGCGGTAGATGGAACAGGTGGTGCTTGAATGTAACCCGACAATAGAGTTTGGGTTATGATGATGGGAAGATCAACATGCGTGGGATCTCCATACAGGACAAGATCTAGTGGTAGAAGTGTGAACTGTACGTAACCAATGAAGGTGTCGTCCTCATATAAAGGGTTATAGACCCATTGCCCCGCTAGGAGTTGTATCAAAAGTCTGAAAATTGGCCTAAATGGTTTCGCCATTTGAATATGAAAAATAAAGGTGTAAGGAGTGAGTCACCCATCCTCTCAATCAAACATATACAAATATATTCACTCACCCTCTCGTTCTTTCTTCTCACTACAATGTTCCTATTAAATACTTCTAATTGCGTTGAGGGCCCCTCGTTGCCTCTTAATCTTCTAACTCCCAAAGGACTTACACAATACGTCTTAATATTTCCTTATTTTCTTTTTGGGTAATGTTCAGGAGTACAAACCTTGCCTAGTACTCGAATTAGGATAATGCTTCATATTTGTCGGGGACGTCAAACCGATTGTGTGAATCCCTTTGATCTCAACGTCGTCACAACTTGTCACCTAATACTACCTCCAAGGACTCCAAGAGCTTACGAACATTCCTCAAGTACCATACTGTAGTCAACTCAAGCAATCCTTCAATCTTAATTTTTCACACATGATATTTCGCTAAAACAATCGTCAACCACCTCCATCATCCTTGCTATAAAGTCTCCACTAGTTATTGGTACTGTCACAACTTATTTGCATCGAGTGAGGCTTGACCCTTACTGATTCATCAACATCATAACTTTTTTGCGTCTTCTTTGAACATTAGATGCTTTGTCGTTTCATTTTCAAATCTTACTAATAATACACTTGTATTTGGGAAGTCATAATCCTTTTTAGGACTCGTTGCCACACTCGTGGTGCGTTTTATATTTTCGTCATTCATATTCGCCTTTATTTTCATAAATGACCTACCATATCCCTTCACATCGGGATAACCTCAAACAGAACAAATTTCCTAAACCACTAGCAGAAAACAAAGTGTACAATCACAACAATCCTAATTTCTTTGTTTAACAAACTCATAAGCAACATCAATCAATAGGGGTATCACGTACTTCCCTTCTCAACAATTATCACATGCATAATTATTCAGGCATACCTATAAGCACATAACAAAAAGGAAAAGAAAAATAATTATTATTATATTTCTCCTATTTTCCTATTATAACCGTAACTCTAAACCCTAATTCTTAAACTTCTAAATTCCTTTATTATTATTTATCTTTATCAAAAACTACTATTATTATTAAAATTATTAATATGTGTGTGTGTGTGTATATATATATATTATGATTTTGAAATTAGAAAATCCAATCTTCCTTTGTTGTGCCGAATTTCTCAAAAGTTGCAGTTACTGCCCTGCGTTCCTTCTACTACTTTC
>JAMLFT010004798.1:0-18806 GCA_026544285.1 Pachyrhizus erosus | reverse complement strand
ATTTGGAATTTCATAATAAAATTTTGAGTTTCATAATTAATTACATAAACAAAATAAATTTAAATAAATAGATTTATAGGATTTATAAAATTATTTTGATGAAGAAAGATAGGAAACAGGTAAAGAAAAATATAAAAGGAATTATAGAAATTTTAGAAGAAAAAATAATTGAAAAAGAAAAAGAAAAGAAGAAAGGAAATAAGAAAAGGGATCAGCTAGGGATCAAACCCTTGCCTCTAGGAAGGCTAAGGAGAAGAAGAGAGAGAAATTATCAGTTAGACTGTTAGATTCATCGCTGACAAGTTACTCATATGAGAATTTAACAACCTAAGGTGGTCGAATTCCAAGAATAAGATTTGAACTTAAATGTATAAAATTTTGAATTTAGAATGAACTAACTCTATCAAATTAGATGAAATTATAGGTTGGGGAGGTTTCAAAATTCACATACGAGTGTTTTTGGATAGAAAATTTCTCAAAATTGTTAAGAAAAAGCAAAAATTGAATTTAACATGGTATTCACGTTGATGTTTTGTCTGAAACTTGAAATTGCAGCAAATGTGTAAATTGATGATTCCAACTAATGAAGGAGTCAAATTTTCTTAATAAACTCATTAGGATGAAAACAGGAGGTTGTAGAAAGTTTTAAAAAACCAATTCGAGCCAAAAAGGGTGCCTCTAGTTCAAAGGTTGAAGAAGGCTAAGGTCAAATGACCATTTTTTCCCTAGAATAAAAATTACCAAAATACCCCTTAACTAGAAAATCTGAAATTTTATTATTTTCTTGTTTTAAATTTGGAAAATTTTTCATAAAGACACTTTTGGATACATTGACAGTAGCAATTGGTAATCAATATGATATAAATTGAATAAAAATAAAAATAAATTTGAAAATTACCAAAATGACCATAGTTATAATTTTGATATTTTACTATTTTTGGTAATTTTAATCCAAGGAAAAAGGAACCAAGGTATTCTACATTAGAACTAGGTAAATTTATATTATTCTTAAAGTTTAAAGGTGATAAAAATCAATAAAACTAAATTTTTATTTGAAAATAACCAAATTACCCCTAGATTAGAAATGTATTAATTTTGCTATTTGGTTATCTTTAATTTAAAGAAATTCATAGTAATACTAATACCAAGTAAACCAATAAGTTCAATAAATCACATGAGAAAGAATATTACTTAAAATAAGATGTATATTGAAAATTACTAAAATACCCCTCAGTTCTATTTTCTTAAAATCTTCAAGTTTTTAGTAAGTTTTTGAATTCAATTAAAAGTATACCCACGAGAAACTCTTAAAAAAAAGTGTTGAATCAAACATAACAAATTTTGAAAAGATAAAATGACCAAAATACCTTTTGATGAAGAATGACCAAAATACCCTTTTTAGTAAAAATTATCTAAAATAGTTTCAAAATGATATCCAAATATTTCATTTTCTTCTCAAATGGATATCTATTCTTTAGTTTGTATGTTATACAAAGAAATTTTGAAAGAAAGATGATAGAAGACTAGTAAAATGACTAAAGTACCCCTCTTGTATAATTTTGAGACTTTCAACTAATGATGTGTGTTATCCTTATTGATATACCTAACTTATTTGTGAATTATCTTGATGAGTATAAGCAAGGCTTTCCTTGGGTAAAACCTTAGGTTAGTAGACAAGTGAACTACAATAAGTTCGATAAGTCTCTACAACTTAAAGGATCCCGCAGTATGATATTTGGCTAAAAAGAGTTAAGATGATGAATTGAATTGACCAATTGACATTATTATGAATGAATGCTTGATATAAAGCGGATTTTTCCATTAGTGGATGTATTTTGGGATCTTGTACCTTGAGACTTCATCGAGAAAAAGGCCAAAGGTAACCATAAATCGTGTGAGATACAAGATTAGAGAAATGCAATGGATTGACTACAAAAGATACCTTGGGAATGTATGCAGGTTATGGAAGTCCTATGGGGTGTAAAGGCGCCAAATTTGTGGGTCGTTCTAGAAAAGGGGGTCACATTAAGCTAGCTTGACAACCCCGACATCATAGAGCATTACCAAGATTGATGGAGAGTATGTGAGTCTTGTACCATATCAAAATATACACTCCTAATCGTCACTCAAAATTGCAAATTACAGATAAAATAATACATTTCACATAAGTTCTCAAGAGTTAGTAGTGTGAGACAGCGAAGGGTCATAATGCGCTAGTAATAAAACAATAACACACGTGACAATGAGTTAAGGGTAAACGATTGCAGGTACGTCATTGTATGTGTTTGATGGAGAACAAATAATTCACTCCTACAAATCCTATATTTTTTAGGACAAGATGACTTGTTTCACCTATCTATAATGTCTCTTTGCAGACGATGGACCCGAGATCTCTTATACCAGCTAGATACCTATACTGGATATGTTTTATTCACTTTCTTTCCCACGGATGCGATTTCTACTTCTACACTCAATCCCATTAACCTCCTCATAACATTAACTCAAACTGTACCTCTCAAATTCTCATATTCCCCTCCTGAATTCCTGTTACACCCTAGAAGGAGAAGACAAAATAATCCTAGTCAACCTTCTATCTCCACTCCTACTGGCACCAAACCATCTCTAGGAGTAGAATCCTCAAAAGAAGAAGACTTATCTAAGAATTCAAGATGAAGAAGAGGAATTTTTTTAAAATTTCAGTTTTTATGATGTATTAATGACAAGATTTTTTAATATGTACTAATGTAAACTAATGTTTTTCAATGAATACCAATTAATCTCCTACTACTTATGTAATTTTGATACTTAAACTCATAAAATAAATTAATAAGAATTTAGGTCATTATAGAAGTTGTGTAGGTTAATGGTTTAGCCATGATCAAAGAAACTTAAAAAATGCATAGAGTAATCAATATTTGTAGTAACTCTAATTTTGTTGTTTAGTTAACTCAAATTCCTATAAAATGTTTGATAAAACCATGAATGAAGAGTTATTTTAATTATTCTTTCCAACTAAATGCATAACAATAGGGAAAAAATATTTTTGAAAATAACTATGTGATCTAGTTGAAAAAAAAAACTTGACAATCACAATAATAAGAACTCTTCATGCACTATATTACTTAGATTCCTCATAAAACATTGAATCCATAGAATATGTTATGCCCTTTTGGCTGTAATTTTAAAAAATAATCTAAATGTTGTAGTCAATTCTTGTTATATTTTCTTTCTCTCACCATTGACAAAATGACTAGAAATAGGAGTTTTCATAACAAAATAACCTTAACAAATTTTTATATCTTTGAACTTTATTGTTGCTTCCCTAATGAAAGAATAAATTATTAAAACCAAAATCAATTAAAATAATATTTAACATACAAAACTAATTTGTGTTGTGCATGACATTATCCTTATATGTATCTCCTTGATTAATATTCCAAATATAATTACAAGATGTCACAATATGGTTATATTTTAAGGTGTCATTTTAACAAGCATTTATAGGAATTTGAGTTTATTAAATAAAAAATTAGAATTGTCACAAAGGTTGGTTACTTTTTTGTTCTTCATTTTGTTTACAACGACTATACCATTAACCTATGCGATTTTCACTTCCAAAATGGTGAGTGTAACATCCAGTTTTTTTAATTGTTAAATAAAATCTTATTGGATTTGATAAATTTATTTGAATATTTTAGTCACTCATATTTAGGAACTATTCATTTAGCAAATTCATAAGTGCAGTAGGAGATAATTAAGAAATAAATACATAGCATAATAATAATAATAATAATAGAATATTTAAAGAAGATATAAAATTTTAACAAATAACGATTTAAGAATTAAAACATAGAAAAATATAATTTATATATATATATATATATATAGAATATATGTATATATTAGAAGAGATTAGACAGAAGGAATTTAGAAATCTTTAATATATATATATATATATGTGTGTGTGTGTGTGTGTGTATAATTAGTTATTAATAATAAAGCTAAGGAAATAAATATATTTTATAGAAATAAACAAGAAGAAACGGAAAGAAGAATTTTTAAGAAATTTTAGAAGTAAAATTAAGTAAATAATAAATTAAAAACAGAAAAGGACTAAATAAAAAAAAAGAAGAAGGAAAAGAAAAAGAAAGCGAAACTAGAAAAAAAAAATGTTGGCAGAACTTGAACCTAGGACGCGAGGGAAGAGAGAGAGTGGATGCACCCTGTTGTTAGCTGGCTTACCTCACGTGGGTAACATATTTCATAATTAATATAAATATAAACAATCAGTGTATAAATAGTTTTCAATAAAAAAAAATGAAACAAACAAAAGGGGATTGGCTAGAATTCGAATCCGCCCCCTTAAGGTGCATACAAGATTAGAGAAAAGTGAGTTGCCAGTGAGACTGTTAGGCCCATCGCTGGTAACTTACGAAAATAAAATAGTTTTATCCTTTCTTCACATACCTTTGTCTTCAATCTTCATGGCAGCTCTGTCCCAAGCTTCAAGAGTTTTGCAACCTGCTGCCCCAGCCTAGGAACCTAGCTTCTTGACTCAGCAAACCTATGATCAACTACCTGTGAATAAAATAAACCACTGTGGGCGATGTAATTGGCTATAAAAAGCCATGAGCTCAAAGCTTCAGGAGGTAGAACGCGAACAAACCTTCACCCTCTCAAACTCACTCTCTGATTCACCAAAACCACCCAAATTAGTCTCATTAGCTTTGTATTCCTTCCGAATTCGAAGGCGTCATCGGAGCACACGGTAGCGATATTCAAGCTTTCAAAATCAGGTATGAGGGATCTTCCTTTCTTTTAAATTTGATTACAAAATCACTCTAGGTTATTTCAATTTAATTTTCGCAACGTTTTAAGCTCCGAAATTCAGTAATCAACTAGAATTGAACATAAAAATGTTCGTTCTTAGATGGTGGAAAATTCGAATTCAATTGCTCAATTCTGAGTAGGTATTCTGAAATTGAAAACTGGGTTGTAATCGTAATTAATCATAGATGGATTCTAGGTAGTTAAACTGACAAAAACATGAAAGGAATTGAAAACCCAAATTTGAATTTCTAGTTCGTGAAGGTTGGGACAAAGGTTGAAGAATATAGGGAATTTACCAAAATGTCTTTCTCTTTAAAAAAATTTTTTACCCCTAATCTATTTCATGTAATTTTAGACTCATTTTATCCTTTGAAGTCTTAGGAATTCGTTAAAGGATAGTGTGAGGGGGGGGACAAATTGAAGAAATTATTTTCTAAAAAAGATTAATGAAAAATAATTTATTTTTAAGAAATTCCAAAAATATCCCTACTAAAAAAAACGAAAATTGAAACTTATACTAGTTACAAAAATTGAGAACAAACCTTAGGGAATTGTTGTAAGCCTGTCTAAGATCTAAGAATCACTTTTGAAATTTCAAAATTCCTTGAAAATAAAATTATATTATTAAAATGACATTTTATCCCTAGGTAATAAAATTAATTATTTTCACCATTTTAGGTCCTTTTAATTATCAAGAAATAATCTAAGTACTTGGAGATATAAAATAAAAGCTATCTCATAGTTTTAAAAGTAAAAATCTAGAAAATAATGTTTAAAATAATTTTAAATTGACCAAAATATCCTTGTAATGAAAAATTAGGTTTTTGTACTATTTTGAGACTTTTTTAAGATTGAAATTTTTATGCTTGTGAATACCAAAGAATTACATAAGGTATCAAGGAAACAAGAAGAAATGAAAATTCTAAAATGGATATTTGGAAGCAAACCAGAAAATACCCTTAGACTTAAGATTCTATATTATGTGACAATTTCTTTCTACAACCTTAATCAAGGTTTAGGAAAACTCCTGAGAACTATATAGCTATAGTCATTTAGGAATTAATATAAGAAACAAAGTTTCATAAGTGATATTTAATCCAAAAATAGTTAAACTTTAGAACCTAGGATTAGCAAGAGATTTAAAATCTTAACTTAAGAATTTATTCATGATACTCTATTAAGTAATTTTAAAAGGCAAACAAACACCCTGACTGGGTGACTCTGGTAATAATTTAAATGAAAGAATAACATGAACCTTATAAGGAACAAAATTTATAAAAGTCTCAAACTAGAAGTAAATTGATTAGTAAGTCTCTGTAAATAAAGAGATCTCCCACATTGTGAAACAGACCAAGATGAGAGCAATGGTCAAACCAAAGTTAAAAGAAATAAAAAGTGGGAACTCTCCAACTATGGAGATTCTAGGGATCTAGTACTTGGAGACTTGATTGTCGGAGGAAAAGGCGAAATAAGTAAAAGGCATGATACGAGTGAGACTAAAGAATGGAGAAATGCAATGGGTTGACTTTAGAAGCTACCTGAGGAATGTATACAGGTTGTAGAAGTCCTTGGGGGTGTATAGGCACCAAGTTTGTGATCTGCCTAAATTAGGAGTCACAGAGCTGGCTTGGTAACCCCAACAAAGCAAAGCATTACCAAAGTTAGTAGAGAGTATCTAAGTCTTGTACCAGCTTAAGATATGCAATCCTGACTGTCACCTAAAATAATTGTAACTCATGGATTTAATGCTACGTTTTGCATAAGTCCTCAGGAGTTAGTAGTAAAGAGGCAGCAAGGGATCCCAAAACGCTAGAAATTAATCAATAGGACTCAATGCAGTGAGATTGAGCATAAATGATTTCAGGTACGCCAACATCACATGTATATTTAAAGAATTGAAGATTCACTCCTACAACTAACATTTTCAGGAAAAGATGACCGAAGAGTTTCGTCCGTTATTTCATATGTCCATAACCCTTCTATGTGGACGATGGACTCGAGACTCATTATATTAGTTAGATACCTACACGGGTTATGTCCACTTTACTTTTTTTCATGCAACCTTATTTGCCCCTACTTCTTACGAACAAATTGATCTATCTATCATACTGACTTAGGTGAAACCTCCACGAGTTTCTGAATCGCCTCCCGATTTTTCTTCTCATCCCAAGAGGAGACTACCAGACAACTCTTCCTCAATCGCAATAAAGCTAGAGTTGCTAGATCTGCTCCTAGAGTTGACTCCTCTGAGAAAGAAGATCCTTCAAAAAATTCAAGAGATGAAGTTTAATTTTTCTTTTGTAGTAGTTTAATATTTATATGAACCTTTGTATAACAAATGAATGGAAGTATATTTTTAAAATATTTGTGTGTATATTGAATTAGCATAAAATTTAGATCATTACAGTGAGCATGGATAAGAATTCAAGTCGTGGAGAAAGATTTAGGTTGGGTTGATGATTTAATTAATGGAACCTATAAGACAGAAGTATGAATACAACAATGGCATTGGTGATGATGAAAAGGTTAGAACCCTTGAAGTATAAGATGAAGAAGTTCCAAAAGCTACTTTGGCAGGTGAGTAGAAGTGACTTAAAAAAAATACCTTAAAGCCCTCCAAAGAATGAATGTGTACAACCTTACTTAATTAGACACCTACCCAAAGTAAGATTTAATTAATTGAAAAGTACTAGTTCTTAGTTATTTGCTTTAACACATTTTTCTTCTCAATTTATACCAAAAGATATTTCTTTTATAATTAATGCAGTTAATGTTATATAAAAAATTATTAACAATATTTATTATTTTATTATCATATAAAACTTTATTAAACTCCATCTTTATATTAATTTTTATATATATGAGATGTATCAAGTGATAAATCTTATTTATTATAAAAAATAAAAATTATAATTTTTATTTTTTATTTTTATTTTTTTATATAAAAAATAAATGAGTCATTATTTTTGTTTTAATTACAAGAACATGAACTTACTTCTAGACGTTAAAGTTCTAGCTTTAGTAATTAAAATAAAAAAAAATTATAAAAATAATTGAAGAGTATATAATATAATAATGAATGATTAAAATTAAAATTTAATAATCATATAATTACCTAAAAAATTATGTATATTTTATTTTTAATTTTAAGCAGTTTGAATCTAATCTAATAATTCTTATATCTAAGTATGGTAAATAAACATTCCAATGAAATAAAAAAAAAAAGTATTGAATTAAAGTTGCATCAATATTTATTTATTTTATTTTATTATAATACTCGTGGAACATTTTATTAATAGTTAAATCCTAACTTGAACGTCATATTTATATCTGCACGTATCTTGAAAGCACCATTTGTTTATGTAACTAAAAAACTACAAAAAAAATCTATCATTTATCTAACTAATTTAATTATTTGTAATAATAAACTTCATTAAAAATTAATCAGCTTTTACATTTCTTCACTTCAAAATTAAAAACTCCTTAAGCTTAATTTGTAATCATTTTCAATTATTGGACAACGAGTATGGGAAGAGAACTCCTTCAGAATCACAATTGTCTCGGACCACAAATATCTTGTTTGTATATTATACTGTGTGATAATCAATTTTATCCGTATATTTTTTTAGATAATGAAAACTTTAAATTTAAAAAGAAAAATAAAAAATGAGAAGAATTTTAGTGAAAGAAATATATATATGTTGGTCCTGACAAAATTAGGAGCAGACAAAAAAAGGAGGGGGAAAGCTCTGATGGAAAAGAAACTGATAGGAGAGGCTCTCAAGTAAAAAAGTCTTTTATTTTTCTCTCACTCTCAAAAAAAAAAAAAAAAAAGCTTTTGTCAGATATTGTCGACAAGAATTTCAGAACTTATCCTCTTTTCATTCATCAATCCCGATGTTATATGTTTAGAATATGTTTTGTGTAATTTCAATTTATTTACGGTGCACTTATGACATTTTTCTTTGTTAAAAACAATTGTCAATATTATGAGGTTTTAATATTATCCCAATTTTTTTGTCGTATCCTTTGATATATTACTCTTTATTGACATAATTATCTTTTTCCTTATTGATGCATCATCTTGTTCCTTCGTCTGTTAGTCTTCAGATATTTGTTGTTAAATTGTGTATATATATTTGTCTTGAGGTTCAATTGATAAAATGAATGAAGAATACAATGCCTACCAATCCTTGCTATGTCATGGTGTATTTTTTTTTATGTGCAGGATTAGAGTATAGCACATTAAAAATTATTTTTGGTTTAAATTCTTTTGTTTTCTCTTTTGGCATATTAAAAGTTAGTTTTGATTTAAATTTTCTTTTTTCTCTTTTCTTTTTTCTAAAAAATTGCGGTCATGTTACGTGATTGGAATCTGATAGATTTTTTTTTTTATCAAAATTGGTAAAAAATAATTTATTACAAAAAAAATTCTAATGTTTTTATTTTTAATATTTATCATTTTAAAGATAAAAATCATGACTTTAACTCTTTTAAGTAAAATAAATATTTATAAAATTATATGATTTTACACCATTAATTATAGGTACTGTTTTTAATAGGCATTGTCCTTTTCTACGTGTAATTGGTTTCTGAACCTATTTTTTATTTCGAAAATTATTTTAAAAAAGTTTTTAATATTTTTTAATAATGAGATTAATTTTAACAAAAAAATTAAAATAAAAAACAAATTATATTTTTTTAAAAATATTTAAAATTTTAATACTTTTAACCACTTACACAAAAATAAATTACACTCAAGGGTCAAAACAAAAATTCACCCACTAAAATAAGTTAAAAACTCATCAGTGAACTTTTTATTGAAGATGCTCCAACTATGTAACAAGTGAACAATGACGTGTCTGTTAGGACCTGCAGTCTGACACATCCATTAGATGTTTTTTTTACTTTTTTTAAACAACAATCATGTGGTATTAGTGTATATGGAGTCACGAGACTACTGGAAGAATAAGTATTAGTTTTTTTTTTCTTATTTAAAAAATATTTTTAATAAAATAAGTAATTTTTAATTTTTTATATGTTTATCTAAATTAATTATTTTTAAAATAAATAATTTTTTAAAAAAATAAATCTTATCTACTTCTTAATTATTTATTTTAAAAATTATTTTTCATAAATATTTATTTTAAATTTAAATAAAATGATCCTAAATCTATAAGATAGATTATTATACGATTAAGATATCTTTTCTCAATTTTTCATAAAAAAAAAAAAAAATTGCAACTGAAAATAATGCTGTGTTTATATTACTAATATATTTTTTTTTGAGAAATGTGTTTTTTTATTAATTTTTAATAAGTGCAGTTGCCAAATACAATTTTCAATATTTAATTTTTTGAAATTACTTATGATATATATAATTAGCTGAGAAATAATATTTTAATATTATTTTTCCTGAATACAAGTTAATTAAATTATATTCGTGATACATGTTTTTTTTAATTAAGTTGTATTCAAAAATTGACTTAGCGACTTTTATTTATTTTTAAAATAGATGATTTCTACCATTTACCTATATGATTTTATTTTATGAGTAAGTCATAAAAACAAAAGAAAATATGTATGAACATACAGCAGATTAGTTATTAAAAGATTTTATTTTATATTTTTTCACTACTACACAAATTTATATTAACCACTTATTTATAAATTTATTTAAAGGAAAAGTTAACAACAATAATAATAAAATATTTATAATTATAATAAAATAGAATTTATTCTACGTACGAAAATATTTTTATTGGATTAAGTATAGATTTTTATCCACATTTTCTTTACACTTCTATTTTCAAGAGAAAGAAACTCATTTATTAATTTCTCAGCAATCTTTTTTCTTTAAAAAAAAAATACAAACTCTTCATATTTTTTTTTTATACATTCTAGCGTCAAATTTTTTATATCATTGTATTATTTACCTTATACAATATTTTATCAACCTTTTAATTCTTCATTTCCTATATAAAAAAAAAAACGTGTACTAAAACATGATTAACGTGATGTATAAGGAAATATCAAGGACAGAAAGCTTATAATGACGTGTTTGTTGTACATCACTCACTAACCAGTCATTTGGAAGGAAGGAAAGAAACGAGCGTGAGAGATAAATTACAAAATCGAAAATAAGAAAAAATATTTTTGTTTCAATTTATGTTTCATTAATTAAATAAAAAATAAATTTTAAAACCATCTTTTTCCTTAATTTTTTCAGAAAATAACTTAGACATTTAAAGTGAAAGTGAGAAAAATATAAACATTATGGATAACATGATTTGATAAAAAATAATAAATACTACTCAATAAGTGTTTGAATAGTTTGGATGTTGAAATACAATAGTGTTTTGTTTTCAACCTCCCATCCAATGACAGAACATAAAAACTTTGAAACGCCAATTAGTAGTGACAGCAGTAGACACGTGAACCCACCATAGGGTTTGTTAGGGTAATCTTAACTTAACGTTACTGCAACACGTGTTTGGCCATGATACTTCCAAAATCACGGCCCTTTTCATTTTAAACCGCATAGAAACTTCTATTAGCTTAAGATTTTATATTCAAATCCAACATGTGAGTTTTTTTTTTACTTTCTGACATTAATATATTTAATTGATTTCGATTGATTCGCAAGTAAAAAAAATTCAAATCCATTATATTTAATTGGGTTTATTTAATTTGAATTTTTTTTAAAAAAAATAGATAATGTGAATCAAACAAATCAAATCAATTTGATTAAGAAAAGGTTATGATAAAAATAAAATAAAATAATTATATATAATAATTTCTAATTTTTTTTATGTTGAAACAAATTTTCTTTCTAGATAATCAAATTTTATGTAATAATTTCTTAAATTATATTTTTAATCCTTATTAATTAACATGATATTGTCAATTATTTTGAATAAATAATAAATAAAAAATATAATTTATTTAAAAAATATAAATTCGTTAATAATATGATAAATTATTATTATGTCATTAGTTAACATTGATCTTAATAGTAGAAACAAAAATAAAAATTTATAGGAATTAAAAACAATTTTATAAGAATCAAATTGTTAATTAAGTCAAAAATAAATTATTATATTTTTTTTCAAGTTTTTATATCTAATTTTTGTTTGTTTTGTATAAAAATTTTAAGTTTACATAATGAAAAGTATAATTACTTATTATTCATTAATAACTAAACATTTATAATATTTAATTTTTTATAATTATCAATTTAAATTCTGGTTAATTTCTTTACTGAAAATTATGATAAAATATTACATAATAAACATGACCAAACTTTGTAATATATTTATGTATTTTTTTTATAAAAGTTTATAATTTTTGTTATAAATTTTATAACTCAAATTGACCGGTTTAAGGGTTTATATGGATAAATTTATCAATAAATACTTCTAAAAAAATAAAATAAAAAATAAATTTTTCTATAAATTAAAATTAATTTATATATTAACTAATTTATATAAGTTCTTTCATATAATTTCTTCAAAAATTAAGTTTTAATTTATACATAAATTAATTTTAGCTTATAAATTTTTTTTATTAATTTTCTTCTGTTAAAAGTATTTACGGGTAACATATCTAAACAGATCCCATTTTTTTTATGAACCTAAATTATCTCTCAACTAAAAATTTTAAATTAATCCAACAAAATATTAAGATTTATATACATACAAACTTAACACGTCAAAAAAGTAAAAATACATTCTTAATACAATAAATAAATAAATAAATCTAGCACATAAACAAATATATAACCACTTGAAGTTTTTTCCTATTCCTTTCCTGATCTAAAATTTAATATTTAGTACTCCCTTAGTAAACTATTCATGTTTCTACATGGACATTTTTTTTTGTACAATAGTCACTAACAAATTATTGCACTTTAGCCAATCAATAATCATATTATGTGTTAGTTAGTATAAAAGTCTACTCATTGCACTATTAGTGTATGTACTAATATTTTCTCTTTTGTCTTGAGTTTAAAATCTATACATTGATTAATATAAAAAAATTAAATGATCAATCAATCATAATTAATATTATGGAAAAATTTTAAATTAGTTATTATAAAAGTTAATAAAATAACTATATGTAACAATATCTAATTAGTCAATAATGTAAAACTCTTTAAACGATGATTTCATGTACTATTGTTTCGATTGTTTTATAAATAGTTACGTACTACATACACGTAATATTAAACTTTCTAACCGAAGGAATTTCACTTTAATGATAGATCATGTCCAAATTGAAATGAAAAACATTTTAATAAGTGTATTCAAAGTTAATACTAGCTAGTTCAGTGTATTAAGTACAATTATTTTGAGTAAATGATACCTTAATTAGATCGACAGAAGTCTAATAATGTAAAATTTGAGGCTTGTAGATTATGCAGAAAAGTTTTGCATCATTTGAAAATAATCAACTATAGTTTGTCCCTAGCACATAAAGAAATAAGTAAACCAGACTAAAAGAAATGAGCAAACAAGGTTTATTAATAATTCATCTTAATAATTAAATTAACAGTGATTGATATATAAATTATTTATATAAAAGATATTTCACTTAAATAATTATATGCATATAGATGCAAATTTTATTGTGGAGAGAGTACTGTAGAGCCGCAACTCCATAACTCGATCCCCAATATTAGTAAGTATTACACCCATAAGATATAAATTGAATTGTTCTTAATTATTGGTGTTATAGATTACACGCATAGACAGACTCAAATAGAGATGCTATAAGGAACTCCCATTCCGGTAACACCGGGTTCGGAAGAGGGTTTGAGAAGCTCATAGGGCACAATTCCGGCACCGTTTCGGTTCCTCCTGGTCCTATCAGCATTCCTCTCATCAATAATCCCTTCAAGCTGAATAAGCCTCCCTTTGAACTTCTCAAAGGCAGCCTTCACAAGCGGCTCCTCCACCCAGACGGCCTCCACAATTTGGCCAAGATACTCCTCATCGGGCGAGTGGTTAGAGAGAATGTCTAAGATAGTCATGATGGTGGTGGCCTGAAGCTGCGAAGGGAAACAATTCAGCATAGTCACCTCGGGCTTCTCCAAGAACAGCTCCCATTCGGGGTCGGAAGGGTCCTCTACAGGCATGTTGTTTCGTGCAATAGTAGGCCTGTTGGGGAAATATCCAGCAAAAGAGAATTGTCCAAAGTTGACGGCGGCGTGATGGCCAGAAGTTGTCCAGGCAATGGTGGTCAGGATTTCAACGAGCTCCTCTTTTGTTTTTAAAAGCGGCCATCAAGGTTCATCCTTTTTGTCGGCATGTCCAACGGTTCTGATCTCTTCCCACCATGCTTGGAGTTCGGTGTCTGAGTTGACAGCATCGGCGTCGGCATAGTAGTGGTTGACGTATTCGGTGAACCAGGCCTTGAGGGCGTCCCAGAGGACGAGGCCGTCGTTGGCGTAAGGGTAGTCTTCTATTGTCAGCTTGAGGCCGTGAGGCGCAGTGGGGTCCTCCACGGCCATACCCCTGTTGATGAGGTCTTTTGGGAGGGATTGCAAGTCGAATTGCCAGTGTTTGTCGTAGGCTATTGAACTTAACAGGATGGAGTGCTTCCCCGGAGAGAAACTGCTTTCGATTATTCCTTCAGCGTTTATTAGCGCTTCGCGAGCAAGCGCATTGATCTCCATCGTGTAACGGAAATGCGGATGCAGTAGTCTGTAGATTGGATGCATTACACTCAGTTGCCTGTTTGTTGCCAGGATGTAAGGCTCCGTTGCACAGTGAGTTCGTAGCCTGGATTTCAAATTATAATTACTTGACAAATTAATGTAAATAGAAGGAAGCAACTGAATATTATTATTATTATTGTTATTATTATTATTATTATTATTATTATTATTGATCATGATCATGTCATACCAGTGACTGACAAGTTGGTGGTAACCAGAGTCCACAGTGAGTTCGTAGCCTGGATTTCAAATTATAATTACTTGACAAATTAATGTAAATAGAAGGAAGCAACTGAATATTATTATTATTATTGTTATTATTATTATTATTATTATTATTATTATTGATCATGATCATGTCATACCAGTGACTGACAAGTTGGTGGTAACCAGAGTCGTGGGCGAGGATATGAAGTTTGGCCAGCCTCCAAAGCCACACACTGGTTGAGTGCCAGGCAGGTGTGAACACTTGCTTCCATTGCGCTTTTCCGTCCATTGGTGGCCGAGTTAGCTCAATAGCCAGAGGCCTCGATGTGCCTTCGCCGGTTAGGAAGAACAGTGCCCTTGATCCATATAGCGTTGTGCCTTCAAGTTTTCTCACATCCTTTACTAATGGCAATAACAAATCGTGGTAGTCCAGGACGAACAGTTTCTTCTGTTTTATTGCCTGTATTATACATATTGCACACGGCTAAAATTTCCACCATAAAATCATTTTACAAATAACTTAGCAAGTGATCCCGATACTTACATACATATTGCATTGTTCACCCTTAAACTATTCAATGGGTTAAAAATGGTAATATAATTTTTTAAATTAAAGACAAATTTACTTTTTCAATTTAGAAATAAGTTTACTTAACATATTTTTTTACTGCTTGAATGATGTCAATTATTGCTTTAAACGTGTAGAATTTTTAGTCATTAGTCAAATGCATGCCTTTTCTTTTTGTCCTATTTTAAATTTGATACCACGACAAAATCACAATCCTTGCATCAAAACATACCTCTTCGATCGTAACGAATCCTCTTATTTCCCTCTCAATTATTTCGGTAGTGATGGCAGATTCCGCTGGGCCATAAATTTCGGGATCCAGTTTGCTTTTCAATGGCCATTCCTACATGACACGAAATTTTTGTTATTATTGAATATCGATTATAAAGCTAGTATTGATTGCCCATGTGTAAGCGCTGATAAATCAATCTAATATAATCTAATTCATTTCATACAAAGTATAAATACTGAACCAAAAAATTAAAAAGGAGAAACAAGTTGTAATTTTCTGTTGATTAGATAGAAGAAATGAAAAGGGCAAGGTGAGCTAGAAATTAAACAAGTTAATTTACCGTGACCAATTGGATGCAACAAGGGTTAAGACCCGCTAGAGTCTGTCTTCCAAATTCTTCGTCCCTTAACCAGAAGAACCTGTCCTCTGCCATTGGAAACAGAAACGTTGATTTGTAATGAACCTCAAACACAAATTCAGTGGCATATGTGTGTGTGTGTGTGTGATATCTTACTGTTCATTGTTGCGGGAGGATCAAAACGGAGAATGACCTCCTCGGTATCTTTAATAAACCTAACCAGCCTTGGCAAGATACTCCTGAAACCTTTGAGAGGAGGCAAGTTAAGGCCTTCATCGAAAAGGTCATCTATGGCTGAGAACACATGAAAGCCAAGATTTTTGTCAACTGCCATTGTCCGCAGCGTGGGTACCAGCGCATGCAACCCTGAGGCTAGGGTCTTTGTCGAAAACGTTAGTTGCTTTACTTCGGAGAAGCTTTCGTCCCTAGGTACGTACACCGTGTTACTTCTTTTCTCCGACAATGGATCTGTTTAACCAATCCAAATCCAAATTAATAACATGCACCAATTATGCATCATCGCAACCCACTAACACAATTGCATTTGCATCCTCTCAAACAACAATCTTTCCCTATAAATTTATTTCTATTTTTTCCATCAATGTTTAATTTTCCAAAAATTAAAAAACACATACACACCCACATTGTCATTCAATATCTAATGAATGAAAGACAAAAAAAAAAATTATAGACAATATAATATGATAAAAAAAATAAAAATTTATTAATAAAATGCTTAAAATAATAAAATGTTCATGTATTATTACTCTTAACCTTTTTAAAAAAAATTACAAACTTTTATTATAATTTTAATTTAATAAAAGTTTAAAAAATTTATAATTTTTATGAAATAAAATATTTTAATTTCATTTTTTAAAATTTAAAATTTTTTATTTTAATAATTATTCATAATATTAACAATTTATTAACTTGTTATGTTATAAAATAGTATGATAAAATAGTCACATATATATTTTTATAAATTGTATTTTTAAATTATTAATTAATTTATTTATAATTAAATGGTAATATAAAAATATTATATATATAATATTTCCTGTATAATTTATTTATGTATGTATTTAAACAAGTAAAAAAATATTTTTATTATTATTTATGTAAATTGCAGGGTAGAGATGAGATTGGATGCAGTTGGTGCAAAAGGTATTAAGTGACAATGAACTCGTGCTTTTGTTGAGCTGGAAAGTTCAGGGAAGCCAAACGGGACCAGCCATGCCCATACGGATGAACAACCAGATAAGGAGGTTCACGCAGTTATATACTTTAAGGCTGGCTACGTGAGGTGAGAGTTAGGTGTGGTGTGAATGACCCACTCACCCATCTAATTCTCTGTCCAAAAAACGATAAAATAAAATACGTTTTTAATCTTAATATTTTTTTATTGATTTTTAGTTTTAATCTTGAAATTTATATATTTAATATTTTAATTTTTAAACTCATTTTTTTTTTTATCAAACTTAGAACATTTTTAAAACAGAAGTACATTTAGAAACTTTAATCTAAACTGATACTAAAGCAATCCTAATAAGTGATGAACAGAACCTACAATGTGAGGGTTTTGGAAAGAATATATGTGATGTGAAGCAGAGTTGTGTATGTACCTTTGTCGCAGCGAGGCCTTCCTGTTCTGCAACGCCTTGGATATGGATGTTCTTTGCCACCCAGAACGGGTCTCTTGAGGTCGTCGTCGGTTTTATCTGGATTTCCAAGGTCGTTGTACACATCATAATCGTATATTCGCTCAAAACTCTTCCGTTCACCTTGCCCATTGCCCCGTAAAATATATAGTTCCTCTTTTCTCAACCTCTTCAATCCTTCTGGTGTTTCTGATGGCAAATATGACTGTTTCAAATGTAAATAAATTATTATATTCATCTTCAGATTCAAAACCCTAAATCATCCTATCTCACACTTTATTATATAAAAATAAATAAATCACTCACTTGTAGCATAAAATAATTTAATTATAAATCATTATCATGTATTTATGTAGGATAAGTTTCTTCAGTTTAATTTATAAAATTATTTTAAAAATTATATTAACAATATTTTTTTATTGATTAATAATGTAAAAAGTTTTACACAAGCAGAACACTTGCCACTTGCACTCAAGGATTATTTTAGACTTTTTATCGGTTAAATTAATTTAGTTAGTAATTATCTGTATTTAACCTTAATTATTGAGTTTTTTCTTCAAGCTTAAAAAGTTTGAGCTTTGGAGGATAAAATTTGTCAATATGTTTTATTTGGACAAAAAATAAGTGGTCTTTTTAAGTGTTTTTAGTGTTTTTTTTTTTTAAGTTATAATTAGAGTTTAACTTTGATAATTGGTATAATAAATATTTACATTAGATATTAATATAGATTTTTAAGATGAAATAATAATTTTGATTGAAAAATGACACTAAAACTACCTAGTAAACTACATCTGAGTTTAATTTATCTTATTTACAATTTGTAATATCGAAAAATTATAAGAATATAAACAGTGGAAGTGGTGATGAAACCTTGTTGGAGAAAAACACCCTCTTGACAGGGTTATCATACTTGGAGTGAACCCAAGAGTTGCAGGAAAAATTAACTGGACCAAAGATGAAGCCATGAAGGACAACGTCTTTGAGGAACATTTCCCTGTGATGCTCATTCTCCACGAAAATGGCCCCAACCTCTCCAAAGCTTTCTGGCACTTCAAATTCAGCCTCGTATTTAACCTCTTGTGCTGATCGATGCTTCCTGTGGTCATAACCTTTGATAGTTTCCTTCACTAATTTCGTTTCTTTTTGTCAAAACAAAAATGTTGGTTTCTTGAAAAGTCAAAGATCAACAAAGCTGAGGAGCAAAAGGAATTTCAGCTGAGAATCTCGCTTGAGCG
>JAMLFT010004797.1:0-18806 GCA_026544285.1 Pachyrhizus erosus | reverse complement strand
TATATACATATAAATATATATTTTTCTAAAAAATAAACAAGTATTACATATGTAATTTTTTTTTATCATATTACCCCTCAAGACAAACTGTCTAGTCATTCTTCTTATTATACGCAAATCATGGTCTTTGTTGCATTTTGTATTGAAAAACCTGATTTATTTTTCATACTAGTCAAGTTTCATTTTCGGCTAACATATTTTAGATATTAATGTTTTACTCAAGTTTAGATAATTTATAATTTATTTCTTGATAATTTATTGTCAATAAAATTTTAACTTTAGAAGAAGTTATGTTGCAGTGTTATAATGATACAAACAAATTATTTAATAAAAGCAATAAAAATCATACTGTTATAATAATTATATTGATTAGTTTTGTGATCAAAATCTGCACAAGTTTGAAAATGTTGAGTGTGTGAAAGTATTAAGTGCACAAAGACAAAAAAAAAAAGTATATTACAAATATATTAATATTTAAATTTTTATTTAAATATTTAATTTAAAATTTAAATATATTTTTATCTTTATAAATATGATATTTTTATTTTTAGTTCATGTAAATCATTTTGTTTTTATTTTTATGTAGTGGTTGTAATGTTTTATTTTATTTTAATATTTAATTTTAAAAAATAATTGAAAAATGTATGACGTGACAATTTTTTTTATGAAATCAGAATTGATGAGATTATTAGTGGTGGAACTAAGTCAATGACACAAAATCTTTTTAATAGTCAGATGACAAAAATTAAAAAAATAGAAAATATAGAGATGAAAAAAGAAATTACAAATATCAAAAGTGAAAAGCACAGAATTTATAGAGAAAAAAAAAACGAGTTTAAGTCATATTAAGAATATTTTGGTAAAAGTGTATGGAAAGAGTCTTTTTCTTTGAGCTGTATCTTTTAATTTATAAAAGTAAATTAGAAATGCAAGGCAAGATAAAACAATAAAAATGTAGGTTGAAAATAAATTTTATAGTAAAATTAAATAATAAATTTTCTTGGCAATCCTCTTTCTAAATTTCTAGTATTTTATATTTATGTCGTCAATAAACTGGAAGAAGTAAAAATAGAATTACTACATAAACGCTGGAACACATGAAAAAGACTTCAAAGTGGAATTACTGTATGAGATTAGTTTATTTTTTTCTCCATCATGCGTAAATTCCGTTTTGAAAAGACTGAGAAGACTTGCATAAATTAAAATGACAATGACAACAAACCAAAGCTTAAAATTTGCACGTGAACTTATTATCAACAACTCAAAATTTATATTTTTTATAAAAGAAATCATTTAATACTTTCGTCATACGATTTCTAACTTTTGTTATATAAATTTCGATTGTGATTTTCTAAGAGCTAGCATACTTGTTTATTGTATTATTAGTGATTTTTAAATTCTTAAGATCAATCTTTATTATTTTTATTATTTATTCTATCTCATTTTACGTATGGTTTAAGATCACGTACAAATATTAAAAAAATAATTAATTATACCAATAATGTTATATTTCATACTAAAATACATTTTCCTAAACTATAAACAAAGTAACAAAAGTTGGTTCATTAGTAAGGATTAGACTCATCTTACAAAGTGTGGATTCAAATTTTATTGCAAATGTAAGTACAAAATATTTTATTAGTGATTTATATGTAAGTATTTTTATAAATATTATAACTTATTAGGATCGACTTAAAATTTGAAGTTAGAGTAAATGCATGCAGACTTGGGTAAAAAAAATTACAAACAAGTTTATTCGGTCACAAATACCTAAATGGTGTGAGTGTCAACAAAATTTTTTGCGAGGAAACTTGTTCATATACCAACTAGAAAAATATATATATATATATAACCTTATTTTATAAACTAAAATTAGGTCATGTATGAAGTAATTTATAAAATTTCTCTTATGTCAACTTCTTCAAAAGTTAAATTTTAATTTATGTATAAACTAATTTAGTTTATGAAATAAATGTATTTTATATTCTTTTTCTTGTTTTTTTTTTCTATAGGTATCTATGAAAAAATTATACAAAAAATACATAATTACTATATTATAGGTTAAATATCAATAAATAAGAATATTATTAAAAAATAATTAATATTTTCTTGATATTTTAAAGTGAATGATAAACTGATATAGAAAAATATTTTAAAGTGAAGAATAAACTGAGATAGAAAAATATTTTAAAGTGACAATAAAGGAGACGAAAAAAAGTTTTTTTTTTCTCATTCTTAAATATTTTTACAAATTTATTGTTTTTATATTTTTCTTCACCGCATTATTCTTTATATTTATTATATTTCTCTTTTTATCTTTGATGAGTAATTCTAAATAAAGTTATTATCTTCAATGGTTTTTATATTATTAAAATTTATTAATCAAATTATTGATTATTTTGAAATTACCAGACCAAATTTTAAATATTTAAAAAATTGTACTTTTGTAATGTTATATTTAACATTTACTTGTATTTTTAGAATGTGTATTATGCACTAAATGAAATTAATTTAGAGAGGTGGTGTAGTATACAAGACAATAAACTTGGGCAGCAGTTGGAGAGGACTATTACACCAAATCGTGGTTGGAGTCGTGATGTCGGTATTCCCACTATGTATCGGAGCATATCTGCATCCAAGAGAGACGACATTCATCACCTTAGACCAAAGAGGTTGGTAAGAGCACGTACCAATACTTTTCAATTTTCTATAAAATTTTGTAATATATATATATATATGGATCAAATTATTTTAAAAATATTTTTTTCATTTTTACTATGTTTTTATATTTAATAATTAAAATTAATTATTTATTAAAATCATTATATCTCAAATAAATGAATAATATATAATTATAATTTAACAGTTTAATTAATTAAAATTTTAATGTAATAATAAGTGTAACAATTAAAAAAATTTAATGGATAAGATTAAACTCTACAACTAAAAAAGTGGCATGCTTTCCGGCTTTCAGCATAGTAGGTTAACCTTTTTTCGAGGCTCAACAATAATCACCACCCACGCCTCCCCCCTTGCTACCTGAAATTCTTTGATTGGTCAAAACTACTTTTGGATTCAGTAATGAAATTCAATGTCCGAACCTTCATTGGCGCAATGGTGCTTCCATGGAGAAATAAGAATGACAACGATGAAATCTAATCTATGAACGTTCAATCTAATTAATATACAATCGACTATCAATTTATATAACAAATAAAAAATGAGAATAGAGAAATTAATTAAATGTGAATATATACTTTTGTGGTTGAAATATTGGCTTTTTAATTGATTTACCAATTTTAATCAACATGCCCAAAATTAATTTAGAGAAAGTGACTTGGTAATTAGTTGTTGTTTCACATCATATGTCGTCTCGCATGTGCTAGATACCAAAGCCTACAAAGACACCTAATGCAACATAAAAGCCCCACTTGATGACAAATCCAGACGAGGTGAATGAAGAAGAAGAAGAAGAAGAAGAAGAAGAAGAAGAAGAAGAAGAAGAAGAAGAAGAAGAAGAATAGGTGTTGCGGCGTGAAGGAAGGAGGGTGAATCAGTACGTGAAGGGAGATTGGTATAACAAGGGAAAATAAACAAAATAGTTAAAGCACATTTTTTTTAATCGGAATTTTAATGTCATCTATTAGTTCATTTTAGTTGCAATCCAAAGGATAAACTTAATAGTTCTTATTTCTCATATTAAGTGGGGTGTCATCTTCCTCTTATAATATTTGACCATGATTATGAAAGAAGAGTGAAGTGCATGAAAGCAAACTCCTAAAGCAAGGTTAATTACTTTTGTGTTCACCCGACCTATGGTATGTGTATGTAGAGTGTGGACGGCGTAGTTAGGTTAGCATATATATCCTCAAATGAAATCCCAGAAGCAAAGCTGCAACAAGTGCCATATATTAATTATATTACTCATCAATCATCATGGAGGGGAATCTTGATACATTAATTGAGTGATATAGAGTAGTGCAGAAGTCCAAAGTGATTGAACTTTGTTTTGTAATAAGACTTATACGGGCTAACGTGGGCAACTTTCCTATGTCTCTCGTAATGGAAAATGGATCTACATACGTTAGATATACACTATTTATTAAATTAAAGATTGAGATTATTTTATTTTATTTTCTTTTTTTCTCCTTTTTTTTTTTTTCAATTTAACCCTCTACCTTTATCTCTCTCACGACCTTAGCCACCTTTCATAGATTCAACCATATTTCAGTTGTTGAAATCTTCTCACCATCGTCTAGATTCCCCATCCTCCAAGTAAATTATTCCCTCTCTTTCTCAATCCTTCATCAACCTAAGTTTAAGCCCTGACGAGAAGTGCATGGTTGTTGTACTCCACGTTGTGGGATAAAATGGTAAACAATTGGAGCACGTGAGATTTTTGTGGTTGGAATCGATTGTAAATGCGATCGATTGTAATGGGGGTTGAGTGGCACGTCTTCACTGGCTCTATCGACAATACGAAACGATGAGAGAATTAGGCACGTGGTCGAAGGAGTTTTGTTGGCAGTGAGGTTTTGGCTGTGAGGTGAAGAAGTTGGTGTTGAGTGATCATGACTATGAGGTGTATTGCTGAAGAATCAGTGTAAGAAAGAAGAAAAATTGAAGATAAAACTGTAAAGAAACAAAAAAAAAAAAATTAAAAAAAAAAGAAGAAAAAAATCTCAACTTTTAAATTTAAAATATATTATTATCTAAGGAACATAAATTTATTTCTCATGAGGAGAGATCCAGTAGGTTGCCCACCCTATGTTGCACAATATCCACATTAGATAAATGCTTTCGGTTTTAAGTTCATGTATCTAGATGAACAGTTACACCAGTAACAGTACCCTTGAACCTGCCTTCTACACTATTGAAACGAAATCTAAGGAAAGTACCCTTTTAACTTGTTAAATTTATTTAGGATATTTTTAATAGAATTTGAACCAAAAACCTTATATAAACTATCTAAACTCTTTATATCATTATTCATTAGACCGACCTAGTAGATTAAATTTACTCAGAGTTGGATATATACTAACCTTTCCCTCAATTAAGAATTTTAAAAGCTTCCTTTGATTTTCTTTTAACCAACAAGTGGGACCAGACATGAAAATATAAAACACGAAATTAACTAAATCGTACGTAACGAAAATCGATGAAACATATTTAACAGCATTTCCCCACGACTTCTGTCATGTCATCACTGTTCTTATGTTTTTAATTCAATACTCAACCACGAAGTGCAGACCCATGGTTTTGATGAAATTTGGTGTAGAATTATTTGTTCACACAATTATTGTTTTTCTATTTTTTTATTCAATATTTAACCAACGAAACACAGACAAGATGTTTTGTTGAAATTTAGTGTAGGAATTGTTTGTTTTAGAATATGGATTTATTCTTATTTAACTAAGTGAGAATTGCTCACATTTTATATGTACTATTCTGATATCATTTTTAATTTTATTTTTAATTATAACTCTTTTTTATTATATTTGTTACTTTTGTCTATTTTTTTCTTCTTGTCTCTTTTTTTCCTTCATCTGGATCCACTTCAAAATCAGGTGGACATTGATATTTTTCCTTTATGAAGTGATCTAGCTCAGAAGACTCACTAGATTTGCTTCTGTGGATGATGACAAGATTAAAAGTAGAGTAGTCACAACATCTAAATTTGTTGAATAATCCTGTGATATTTTAAGACTAAGAAATAAAATAAAAAAAATAATGTCATATTTTCTAAATAAAAATAAAAAACAAAAAGAAAATATTTTTTCATACTCAACACCTTTATCAAAAGATAATTACACAAAATATATAAGGATGACGTACTGACTGTTCATGAATGGATAACTATCCACATATCAAACTTTAGTAGAATTTTAATATAATTGATTATAGAATTGATTTTGATATAATAAATTTTAAGTTATTAAATAATAAATATAATTAATATACTATTTAAATTAATTTTTATTATCTGATTTACATTAGAAGTGTGTTAAAACATAGTTGATTTTGACCTTAAATAAGTCAAGCACTTAAAACATCTCAAATGGTGCAACTATATAATAAAGTTATTTAAGTCATTTTGTATGTGTCCTACAATGTTGCATATATTATTTAAGAATTTCAATACCTTTTCTCTAATAATGGAATATTTAAAATGAGTCATACAAATATATTACAAATTTTAGAAACTATTAACGATCATTGTTTAAATATTAAAAACCCATCACGAAAAGCTGGTTATACAAAATTAAGTTACATTGGAGATACTCTTCTCTTCATGTACCCAAACATGAGATGAGTCATTAGAGAAATGTCATACATAAATACATGACCGAGAGTGCACATCACTAGGGGAGGAACCTCTTTGTAGTGGCTCTAAAGGGACATTTGGAGCTAACAAAGCCATCAACAAGATGGAGATAAGTGTTCAACTCATGACACGTGGCAACATCGATGCTGCTAAGGTACGGGGAATCCCTACTACAAAGCCGAAGCTCCTCCCCAACCTCAGCGTACACCCACTCTTCTTTGTCCATCAACTTCTTGATCCATCTTTGAACTCCTTCCACTAGGACACTTTGGTCTCTTGCCACGTGGCTATCATCATGAAACACAAATCCTGGCACTTTGGTAACAACATCATCTGAGTTCACTATACGTAAAACTTTTGTCCCTTGTTTCTCCAAATGCTGCCTGAATTGTTGATTCCCGACACGTGGACCGCCAAATGATACAACGGTCGTTATCGGCAACTGAATAAAGGCAGCATTTATATCATATGCTGTGAGAGCCGCCAGTGCTGCTCCAAGACTATGACCGGTGACCGTTAAACTTAACGGTTCATCGGCATAAGTTTGGATGATGTTGCCGATCTCTCGACGCACCATGTGCTGAAGACTCATCATCATCATGGAGTTTTCAGAATTGCATTGTGACGTATAGAGACTCAAGAACCCACTTTCAACCATTGGGGATGTAGTTTGGTTCTTGTGAAAGTTTCTATATCCTTCGCATGGCATTGGGAGGTGGGTGAGAGTGGCTCGCAAATTTTCAAGCCATTCCAAACATGTGGCTGTTCCTCTATATGCAATAACAATGTCTCTACGACCTAATCTTTTGATCTCTTCCTTATTTTCACATACTGCCACATAGCCAATGTGACTCGATTGAGTTGAAACCCATGCTGGTTCCTTGTTCATCCAACGAGGTAGCTGAATACTCGAGGTTGCATGTAGGTTTTTGGTTACCTTGTACCCTGTATTTGGCAAACCACACTTTTCCAAAAGTGTGCTCTTTGGGAACTTGCAAGAGCCATAGGAGGGGGAGGAAGGGTCGAATTCAAAGGATTTATAAGCAGCATTCACGAATTGACCATACCTAAGAATTTCGGCACGTAAATTGTTGTCCAGTGGGTCAAGTAAACCCTCCCAATTGTTCACACCTTGGTACTCCATCCATCTCTTTCCAAGATTGCTTGATCTCCAAGACATTGACGGGGACCATGATGATGATGATGAATTATGGCTTTCTAAGCTATTTATGGTTTTCTCTACACTTTGTCCAACATGATGTGGCTGTTTTAATTTGTGCGGTTTCGATGGTTGATCAATGATGGTTATGCACCGCGGTTTTACGTTGTTGATTGTTATTGAAGTAGGGACTAGAGTTTGAACGGGGCATGGAGGTTTCATTGGGGTTTATCAATGGTATAAAGAAGTGGAAATAAGATAATAATGAGAAATTTTGGTTCTTATTGAGAATGGATATATCCAATATAGTAGGAAGGAGGAAAGCACATTCATACGAGGAAAACGTGTAATCTTAATACGCATAATGTTTGTTTATATAGGCACAATTTATCAAAATTTTAAGAGCATCACAAAATTATTTTAACATAGGCCGTGCTATATACTCATATTTTTTTGTCATTTTGATATATCTTGAGTTTTCCTTACTTGTATTTACACAAGTATTCAATACAAAAAGATACTAACTCTGACAAATGCCACATTGATGATAGTAATTTATGCACGACCATACACGATGGAAAATGGGCATGGCAAAAATATCTGTTTTCACATATATTTAATAAATAATTAATAGATATTTTAAATAAATGTTTGTAAATAATAAATATGAGTATTCATTCTTTATTATTCATTAATATTAAATATATATATATATAAGTAAATTTTTTATTTAATGATAAGATATTATATTAAAATTTATAAATATAATATAATGATTTAAATAAATAGAATAATGTTAAATGATAAATTTTATTAAAATAAATGATACATATAATTTATAAGAATAAATAAAAATAATGTTAATTTTTAATAATTTTTTTTTATTTTTTAACCTTCAATTACAGTTTTTAATTTAATTTTTAAAGTAGCTAAAAATTAATATTACATTATTCTTATTCTCTTCACTTTACCTAAACAAATATATATGTTGAAAATTAGACATTATAATTATTATTTTTAAATAATTTTAATTGTAATTTTTAAAATTATTTTTAAAAATATTACAATAAATAAAAAATATAACAAAAGTATTTTTTTAATTTCTTTAAATGTTTGCGAATAGCCAAGAATATTAAATCTACTAATGGATATTCACACGGATAATTATATAACAAAGTAGATAACGAATAACTATTATTCCTGTTCATCGCATTGTCATTTCTACTAAAGAGAGATAAAATTATTTATATTAAAACTGATTTTCATGAATTTGAGTGTTAAAATTTTCCTCCTAATCATGATGTATACAAGAATCATTTCTTAATATCCATATAATTAGTTGTATCAAGCTAACAAAACAATAAGATATCAAATTCATTGGATAATATTAATTGTACTAATACGTTAATATTATATTAGTTGTATGTATATCCCGGTTAAGTACACCAGACATATGCAAGAATTTCTGCGGAAGAAGAGAACGAATGACGTAAGTTGCTTTGCCTTATTGAGTGCAAGTTCACGCTATCACGCACGTATATAGGGAGGCTGCTATATGAGAAATTCTTTTGTGGAGGATTGCCTAACAGATTATCTTACATGTAGTGTCATGACTCATCATCATATTCACTGAATTATCATATATATATATATAAAGAGCAACCTTGCACCAAAATTCAAATCCTTCTAAGAAAAAAAGATATATATATGAGTGGGCATACGTAACCGGGTGGCTGTTTAGCTGCTTCTTGTTTCTGCGTGAATATAGCTGTTACAGTGTTGCACGTCACAAAATTGATTCCTACCTATACAAAATAACATTTTTAGAACGTTATATGGCTTTTGGAAGCTCCATGTGTACAAATTAGTATAGACTATTCTTCCATGGTAGGGTCTAGCCCGTGTTTGGAAACAGAAAAATAAATTATGTATTTGATTTCTATTTTCTAAAACTGTTTTTAGTTTCTTTAAAAAGTAAAGAAAATAGTGCATACGTCACCACATGTGACATTACTTTAGATAACTCAGCCTCCAGTTAAAACTATAGAACAGAAGAAGGAACAAATGAGAATGATAAAATATCTCCCATTTATTTCTATTTTTTGTTTTTAAAACACATTGTTTAAGAAATAATTTTATAAATTTAATAGAACTTGAATAAGAAATTTGTTGTCGAGTATTATGAAATTATTAAAAAAAAAACAGGTTTTAAAACCAAAAAGTGATAAGGAAATCAAACTCAAAAGTATCTGTTTTTAACTTTTTCTCTCTTTTTATAAACTTGTTTTAACTTTGCCATAACTTTGTTTGATGCTACCTCTCATCCTTACCCTACTCTAAAACACTTGTGGAGTTGTGGAAGACTCTTGAGATGGATAGTGTTGCTCTCCATTTTTGCAAGGCAAAATATTGAAGATTATTATTGTATTCTAAACCATATAGGATATGTACTTCCAATCGTCAACACAAAATGCAAATTTGGATTATTATTATGTTTATGTAAGTCTTCCCGAAGAAAGTAGTAATGGAGGCTACGAAGGGTCCTAAATTGAGTAAAATTCCTATTTAGGCACATTATAGTGAGGTGAGAACCTACGATAGATAAAGATGATTTATATGTGTGTGATTGTTTGAGGATTGATACTCCTACTAACCGCACATTTTAGATACAGATGGTAAACGAATTCTGACCCTTTTTTCATATGACGATAATACCCCTAAAAGGACGATGGACACATGATAGGACTAGTGAAGACGATACATTCATGGGCTACGTCAGATTCGCTTTTAAACCCCCAAACATTGTAGTCCCATGACAATTCCATCACATAGACATCCCAATAATCCTATCTCAAACTCCACCACCTAGACACACGGGCATTCCTCCAAATTTTCCTATAGTCCATAGACGTGCTCAAATCCCTCCATGCCAATACTTATCTGTCGGTTTAGTCCCAACAAATGATAAAGGTAGAGGAGAGGAATCCTCAGAAGAAGAAGATTCTTGGAGAGTTCGAACTAGGAATATTCACAAAAATATAAATATTTTGATCATTTTAGACTTTTACTTTTGTGCAATATACTAGCTAGCTACTTTGGAAGAGTGTAATGATAACTTGACTTGATCATATCATGTTAAATGAAATATTATAATTACACAAATATGATGTTAATAGTTATATTCCTTTTAAATTGTAACCCCTAGTAAGTTTGGGTTTTATTAAAAAATTTAAATAAAATAAAATACCTAGAACAAATTTCCTTAAAATATAATGAGTAGAAAGGGAGTTACAGTCTATAATGATGCAAAACCCAAAACACACTATATTTATGTATACAAACAATCCTAGTCAATAAACAAGAAATGACTCAATAATAAAGGTTCATATCAACCCAAGACCTCCTTTACCTCAACAAATCCCCAATTTTCTCTTAAATTATTTTTTCATCAAATGTGAGCTTTTGGGCCGAGACAAGAATTCAAATCACCAACACTAACACGAAGTATGTTAGTGAACCTCTAAATCTATTTTTCTCTTTATGACAAAGCTTCATGTTTTTGTCATTTAGAGTATGCTCATCAGTGTCTCTTTCTTCTCTCCTTAAATCAAGTTTTGTTTCTTTATCTCAACTATCGCTTCAATCTACCAAGCTTATTGGCATTTGATGATGGTTTTGATCTAACAATTTTCTCTTCATTTGATTTGATTGTGTGTTATCATAGGGTAAGGATTTTGATTTCATCTTTGTCAATACCTTTAATAATCAATTCCTTCAATCGTAATGAAGGCTTATGTTGAACACGATAGTCATGAACAAAATGGTGGAGGCTTGTGCTCATTGTGATGAAATTAATTCTTACACCACAAATGAGTTCATGGAGCTTCCCAAGTCTAAAATTGACAACAACTTGCTCCACGAGTACATGTGTGGTTCCTCGAAGTGTTCAAAGCTTCTTGAAGCATGGAAACTTTGTGATGGTTGTTTTAAATATAAAAGTTGCACGCCAAATCTAGATTTGATTTTATTACCTATGGAAACATTTCTGCAACAATTATATTTTAATTGACATAAAAAGTGTTTACTTTCTATATTAGTTGGATATACATCTGTTTTACAACCGATGTAGTATCCCTAAAATAATTTGTGTTAAAAACTCTCATTATAGGACTATGAAGAATAAATTATTATTTTCATCCCAACATCTAACCATATTTGTCTTTGTTTGTTCAGTTTAATAGTGCCTAATGTATCTAGAAAGTCAAATAGTCCTTCCTAGTATTCACTAGTACAAAGTATGGATGATATATCAACTATTTAGATCAAATACATGTGAACCAATGTAAATAATAGTGCGACAAAATTTTTAATTATTTTTTTTTTCAAATCTTAAAGATTAATTATAATATAACCAATCTAGAAATTTTCTCAAACCTCCCAATGTTGCTCCAAAACTCTTTAAATTCTTTTTATACCTTTGTTCTAATTCTTTCCATTGTCGACATACTTGTTCATTTTATTCTAGTTTTCCCTAAGCTTCTTCATTTTCATCGTAGTAGCCATTACTATTGTTCTTTTTATTCTTACCTTCAAGTTCTTTTTCATTTTCCTCTTAGTGTCCATTTGTTGTTATTTGTTATTACTAATTTACAATGACATTTGGAATTTTTATTTGGAACTATTTGGATAATGGTGCTAACTATTTGGATAGGCTATGATTCCAAATTTTCTTTGTGTTATTTATATGTTATTTTTTGCTTATTGTTTGGTGTCACCAATGTACATTATGTTGTTGTTTTGATTTGCATTGCTTGTTGTCATCTGTACACTATGTTATTCAATTTATGATTTAGGGTGATTTTGGATTATGGTTTTAGAATTGGGATACTAGGATCAATGACATTATTCCTTGTAAAAAGTTGTGTATTGAGATTTCTATTTAACCTTTATTATTTTCATTTGTGTAAAAAGCAAAAAAGTATCTTATGGTGAAATGAAGTTTTTGACATAACATTAAATTAATAGCGATGCTCAATTTGTGATGTACATTAACTTTGAATAGGCAGCTTTTTGTATATTATTTAAATACTTAATTTGTGATGGCCCTATAATGTTATGACCAAATTGATTTATGAAACTCTATTGATTAAGGGTGAAAGAGAATGTAGACAAAACTATTGAATACTCAATCTCCATATATTTTATTGTCTTATCAAGCACATAGAGAATTATGATCATTCTTATTTGGCTTAATTATCATTTTTGTCCTACTATTATTTTAAAATGTTTAATGTATTCCCACTATTTTTAAAATAACTTTAATATTTTCCTTTTCATTAGCTATGTTAAGTTGACTAATAAAGTCAAAGTAGTTGGCATTGAAATACCTTCATAAACATTAAAAAAATTTGTTACATTTTTTTTCAATTTGTTCACTTGTGTTCCATTATTATTGAAAAATTCAATTTGTTCTCTTAATTTTTAAAATTGAGTCAATGTTATCTCTTCTATCTAATGAAACTAATGTTGTTAATTTTAAAAAAATTGATAATTTTGATTCACATATAACAATAATTTATAATTATCATAATTATTTTTAAATAATAAAACTGTAATTTTACAAAACTTCATTATCATAATTTGTAAAAAAAAATATAATTTACATAGTAGTAGTGAGAGAAAAATATGATAGTGGAGAGAGAAGATGATTAAGAAATGGTGAGGCATCCTCCTAAGTGCTCAAGTCAATTCCATTGATTATTTATCATCTTATGATTTTTGTTACATTTAGCTTTTTCAACAATGAAAATCTCCTAATATAATTATACTTATTTGTACTTTTTAGTGCTTGAGCCCATAGGTTACACATTATTATTTAAAGACAGAATTATAATATTCACAATTTAAACCATCTTTATAATAACTAACTTTTTTGTTAAATTATAGTTTTTATTATTTAAAAATTAAAAAATAATTATGATGATTATTAATTGCCATCATATGTGAATTAAAATTTTCAATTATTTTAAAATGAACGTCTTTAATTCAATTGGATGGAAGGGATCACATTGATTCAGTTTTGAAAATTAAGGAACCAATTGAACCATTAAATAATTGTGGCACAAAATTGAAAAAATTAAAAATAATGGGACAAATAATGGTAATTTTTCAACGTTTATGAAGTCACGTCAGTATCAATTAGGTTAACTTCATTACTCAACTTCACAAAGTTGAAAAAAGGGAAAAACATTGAAATGATTTTAAGAATAATGGGACTTAATTAAACCTTTTAAAAATAACGAAAAGATATTGAACATTTTAAAATAATAGTGGGATAAAAATGATAATTAAGCATTAAGCTTTCTTATTTTAAGTCAAAAAGACAATCTACATGTAAGAAAGGTAGACAAAACATGTGGTTGAAGGAATTACTCCCCAATTGTTGTAATGTTAAGAAAAGGATATATATTAAATTTGATTTGATAAAAAACCATCAAGGTCTAATTGGAAAAGTCCAAAAGTTTTGTCCCTTTTTGGGGTACAGTAAGCCTAACATCTTTTACGAGTAAATAACATGATGTAGAAATGAGTGTGAATGAGGAGATTTAGCAGTAGTATATCATGGTATGTCATTGTATAGTTGTATTTATAGTTCTAATTATTATATATATTAACTTTATTATATGTGTGTATTGTATCTCAGTTAGAATGTTTCACATTCAAAGATCTCAATAAAGAAGTTGGTAAAGGATGCAAAGGAGCACTAGAAAGTGCTTTAAGGCTAATCTTACCACTAGAAATGTCTTTGATGTCTTAAAAAACGTCAAGCTTTGCCAAGAGTATTCCTTTTCCAAGTAATAAGGATACTTGGTAAAGTTTTCTCTTGAGTAAGAAAGATCCTACATCTCTACATATTTGATTTTATACTTTATTTATTTTATTGATAAACCAATTGATTTAATATTTTTTTTATTTTATTGATTTACTTTTAACAAGAAAAAAGAAGAAAAACAAAAGATATTCAAACAAATAGTTTATACTACCCTATATTGTCTCATAAGAGTTATGACTTGCTTTAAGGATAAATTATGAAAGAGAAACAAAACCAATAACAAGAAGTTTCCCAAGCTAACTCATCTATTGTTGTTTCTCCTTTATCCTCACCTACTCATTATAAGAAATGGAAGATGATGTTCCAAGCAAATTCTGTAGGTACATAACTAAAGAGACTCATTTTCTTGCTAAGAAGAATATAAGTAATTTAGATCAAGCAAAATGAAAATGCACTGGTGTCTTTTAAAATAAACTCACTTTAAATATTTTCTATCCTATTAAAATTATTTTAATGTTGTGTTTATGTGATAGTGACAATGATGACAATTGCAATAGCGAGGTTGATGGTGGTTGTGTCAATAATGGTGGTTGGCATTGGTAGTCATTTTGCCAATGGTGATGGTGGTGGTGGAAATGGTGACAATGTTAGTGGTGGTGGTGGTGGCAGTGATGGTGGTAATGTTAATGTTGAGTGTAGTGATGGTAGTATTGATGCTTGCACTACTAATGGTGATAGTGTCAATGATGATATCAATATCAATGGTGGTAGTGGTAATGGTTGTGGCGATAACAGTAATAGTAGAAAGGATCATTGTCAAATGTAGGAATAATGTTTTTTTAACTAAAAACTAAATTAAAAAATATTTAGTTTTTGGTTTTGAATATAAATATAAAAATATTTTGAAATTGAATTAAAATCATTTCAACTCTATTTTTATCAAATGTGTTTTATTTTGAAAATTGTATTTAAAAAACCAAAATTAAAAAATCATAATCACCCCCAAATCAATCCTAAATAGTTATGTTAAATTATTTTTAATTCATATGTTACAGATTTTTATTGGCTTTAAAATTCTTGATGTTCAACATTATAGATATGTTTCCTAAAGAAAATTTGTGTAGTTTATAGTCATAAGACCAATTTCTTTCATAACACCACCAACTTGCTAATTGTGTATATGTATACTTTTGTTGTACTTTACTCTTTTTAGTAATTCTTTTGAATTTAAATTTGGTAACTTTTAATGAATTGCACTTTTGTTTTCATAGGAAAGATGTCATTAATATTATATGGGTTAATTGTAATGTTATTGTGTTGATTAATATTATTGATTTTTTTTGGAAGGTAAACCAAACACATATTATTAAAATAACTAAATTGGAACAAGGTGCACCCAATTTAGTTAACAATACATAAAATAAACAATTAACAATAACCAACATGAACAAGAACTACAAAACACACCTCTTCCACAACAAACATCAAATTCTAATGAGAGTTAGCCCACTTACCCAATTCTAAATAACATCATGTAATATAAATTACTTCCTCACTAACAAACCACAAATTGCAACTTCATGTAGAAAATAAAATGTCATTAGACCCCAAAAACTACACAACACCATATTTCTTATATAAAAAAAAAAAATCAAACATTCCATAAAACTAGAGATCCAAAGAAAAAGTGGATAGATAAATTCATTTTTTCATAATCTAAGTTATTTCTAGGATAACACTTGCAATTTTTCCACAATATTAAAATATGAGAATTTTGTTGACGAAAAACCATATTATTTCTTTCTAATCATAAAATTCATAAAGTATCAAACCAAATAATTCTCAATCCTTCCTTACATGCTACATTCAAAGCTCCAAACCCATAAATTATTGTATATGATTCTCCATCTTACAATGTATAACAATATATATGCCCAGCTAATTAAAGCACAAATACCAAACACTTGTAGCTTTGTGACACATGAAAAATAAGTGTTACATGGTCTCAATATCCATATTACATCGAGATATACATAGTCTCAATATCCATATTACATCAAGAATATACTATTGCTTATCCTTTAGAATCTCCTTCTTCCCTAAATTACTCTTCGATTAAATTCCACCATGAAAAACTTTCATGCAAACACATTCATTTTTTTAAGGAATAACCTTATTCCTTACCAACCACCATTTTTTGTCATTATTGTTGAACTCATATTCCTCCTTCATAGAAGCATAAACAAATTTAACTTTGTAAACACTATCAACATGCTTTTCCACACTCATTTATCTATCTTGTATAGTTTGTACAACAACACATTGATCTACCACTCTAACTCATGCACAAGTTCTTCCTCCCAATTAAATAACCCTCTTCTCTAATCTCATTTTCACTCCTAAGTTCCATTACCCCAATAACATAGCTTTCTAACTGTTACTTCCTTATTTCTTGCAAGTGAGAACAACCTAAGAAATCTCTCAATCAAAACACCTCCTCCCAACCAAGGATGTTTCCAAAAGAGAATATTTTCCATCTTTTACTACTCTGCATAAAGACTCTTTAAACCACTTTTTTCTCACTCCCCCACCTCTCTCTTCTAATGACCACAATGACTTCCACCACATAAAACCCTTTTCCACTACAAAACCCCTTATTTCCCATATAAATTAAACAATACATTGACCTACAAATCATTTATCTCCACCAATGTAACAACCTAAATTTTTACTATATAAATACACACACAATTATAGTAAAGATATTTTCATTCATTAATTGACATAAGTTCACATAAACTCTACACTACTATTATATCATGAAAGATAAATTTAAAATTCATCTCCAGGATTTTTTGACAGATCTTCCTCAGATGATTTTGCCCTAGGAGTAGGCCAACAGCTCTAGTTCTAATGTAAGAAGAGGAAGAGGTGCTTGGTTGTCTCCTTCTAGGGTGTGAAGGAAACCTAAGAGGTGGTTTTGAGACACGTGGAGGTTCTACCTGAGTCAGAATTATCGAAAGATCTATCTATCCTAAGATTGTAGGGGTTAAAGGTTCTATCTATCTATCTATCTACTGGAAAGAAACTAAAACAAACATATCCTATGTAGGTGTCTAATTGATATAGTGAGTCCCTAATCTGTCGTCCACAAAGTGGGATAATGGACACGTGGAATAAAGAACAAAATTCTTCAGACATCTTTTCTTAAAATGTTAGTTGTAGGAGTGAATCTCTAATTCTTTTTAAATAAACATATTATATCGGCGTACCTATAATTGTATACTCTCAATATTACCGTATCATGTCCTATGGATTAATTCTAGTGTTTGGGATCCCTCACTATCTCTTACTACTAACTCCCAAGGACTTATGCGAAACATAACATTAAATCCATAAGTTTCAATCTATTTTGTGTGACAATCAGGAATACATATCTTGAGTTGGTACAGACCTTAGATACTTTTCATTAATCTTGGAAATGCTTTGCTTTTTCGGGGTTTCCATTCCAGTTCTATGACTCCTTAATCTAGTTCACAAACTTGGTGTCTATACACCCCCAAGGACTTCCACAACCTGCATACATTCCTCGGGTACCTTTTATAGTCAACCCATTGCATTTCTCCATTCTTTGATCTCACTCGTATCATGTCTTTTATTATTTCACCTTTACTTCCATCAATCAAGTCTCATAGTACCAGATCCCTAGAATTTCCGTAGTTGGTAAATTTCCTCTTTTTAACCACATTTAACTTTATTTGACCATTTACTAATTCACCATTACTAGTTTTTTTTTCTGGTCTATTTATATTGTGGGGGATCTCTTATCTTAGAGAGACTTATTGATTTATAGTAATCATTAAGCTAAGATTTCAAATACTAAATTTTCTTATCATGTAATTTATATATTATATAGTTTCTTACTTAAGTTTTAATATTTACTAGACATGGCATTTTTGTCATTTATAAAATACATTAGATTACTTAAGAATTTTTGTATCATAAGATCTTGAGTTAGAATACAAATTTAAGTTTCTAACCAGTTCTAAAGTCAGAAGTTTGATCTCAGTTTAAATTGGTAACACTTATGTTCTAAGGGCAAAATGATCATTTTCACAGGCAATAGTTCATTTATGGGCCTTTGTTCCTAAATATAATTTCTAAATGGATAAGGTTCTTAGATATATATTTTTTAAGGGCTTCCCTTATCATTCTGAGGGTTATAAGGAAAGATTATCACATAACTCATGATTTTTAAACCTAAGGGCATTTTGGTCATTTTCTAAAAAAAATGTGTTAGCAATGTTTCCTTTCATTTTCTCACCCTAAACACATTCTATAATTTCCTAACATCATAAATATAGTTATTTCAACTTTAAATTGTCTTTAGATAACATAAAAATCCAAATTTCTTATCATAAGGGCATTTTAGTTATTTATGAAAAATTTGTGTTTTGGGAACTTTTCTAATCCTTTTTAACTAAATATAT
>JAMLFT010004796.1:0-18807 GCA_026544285.1 Pachyrhizus erosus | reverse complement strand
TATAATTCATTAAATAATAAGTAACTTATATACAGGTATATGATTTTTAATAAATTTTAATAAATAATAAAGAGTGTGAGTAATATTTTTCATAACATATAAATATAACGATAAAATATATAACTCATTTGTATAGTTCTTGATTATCTATTTAATATTTATTTATATATTAAAACAATGTTTAATGAAAATAATTTGTAGTGTCATGATATTTATTAAAATTTTAAAACTATAACAAATTCATTTTTTTAAACTAAAATACTTGTCTTTTAAGAACAAAATAAGAAATTTTTAAAATATAAAATATATACAAAACAAAAAATAATAATCAAATAAAAGAATGTGTATGAGAAAAACAGAAGATTGCAAAATGACTAGAGTTTGTATATAAGAGAGGCAAGATCTGCAAAGAGAATATGGTAAGTTCTCCTAATTAGAGTGCACAAAATGTCTTGTTTTTTGTGCCTTTAAATAAAAATTATAATTCTATTAGAATCCATATATTATTTTTAACTCGTCTGTCTTTAGTCCTAACCAATTTTAATTTTATTTATTGTCTTTATCAAATGCATAACATATTAGTCAAATTTTTTAGTTAAATGGATGTTAAGATTGTGACAAATATATTGATCGTGTAAATAATAAAGAAATAGAGAAATATAACGTCCATAAAGATTATAGTTTAACCACTCAATCAACCAATTTTATTTTTAATTTGAGATTAAAGAAATATTAAAAAAATTGATTTTTAATTCAATAGAAAGAAAGAAAAATACAATTAAAAAGTATTAGAAAATTCAATTAATAAAAACAGTTAATCACCTTGATTATTTCTTAGTGTATTTTTTTTCTTTTAAAACTCTTTTTATTATGTGATTGACGTTCAACTTTTTTAATTTATTCTCAATCCATTTGCAATAAATCTTTTATTCTAATAAGAATTCTAATTTTTTAGATGAGAAAAATTAATAATAAGTATTAATTTTAATAAATTTATGTGGATACATAAATTTTATCCTAATTATTAGGATAATATTATATGGTTATTGAATTAGAATGGTCTAAATCCTAAATTTCAATTACTAAATTTAGACTATTAGCCAATTTTTTAATAATGGTCAATCACAAAAAGTATTAAACATTAATTCTATAACTTAATTGGAAGAAAAAGAAAAGCGAATCAAAAGAAAAATAAATTAAAAAGATTTAAATTAAGGTTTGTCTTAACCTAAGCTAGGAAACTTATAAATCTATAGATATAAAAAAAAAAAAAAATAAGAAAAGATAAAGGAAAGACAATGAATTTTTGTAAATAATTTTTTAATTCTCCGAACTTTAGTGGTGGGTGATGATTTTCTAAATTCTTTCTCATTTTCAATCCTTAAAAGAGTCAAAGAATTTTTTAATCATGTAATTTATTTGAATAAATAATAAGTTAATATTTTGAGAAATATAAAAATACATTAGGTCAATCCAATAATAAATAATTAGAAATTAGGACAACTACCACCCAATATGTATCAAAATAATGTTGAGCATTAACATTTGTTTTAGAGATTGTTATCTTTCATAATATTGAGTGTTTCTTGTTCTCCATCCACCTAATATTAGTTTGCTCTTCAACTGACAATATGCATTTATTTTAGCCCACCAAACATTGATTTGTAGAGGCTATCCAAACCATGGTCCATTTTTCATCCAATAGGCACTATATAGGTTGAATTAGATCTCGATATCTTTATAAATATTATAGAGAACTATGTCCTTTAAATTTTGTCATTGGTTTCATGTCGTTTTGATGTTTATAACTTGAGATATCCTTAAAGCAATGCACCAATGTTAGGTTGTTTGAACAACACGTCGACTTTATGCACGAAATATGTATATTTATGTATAATCTTTCCACATAGTCTTATATTATTTTAATCACATTTTGAGTTTGAGTTGTGGCCTAAATAAGAATAAAAGGTAAAAGTTTGAGTATGAAATTTAAAGTTTCTCATATTACTCATTTTCTTACATAAAAAAACTAAAAAATTTTAGTTTATGTATTTTTTTTCTTGTTTAAACCATTGAAAACATAAATAATAATAATAAATATACACATTTTATTTTCTCATTATATTTACCAAGCCAGTGAGTGCATTACAACATGTCAAAAAGACTTTATAAATCTACTTATATTGAAAATTTATCACAATCACAAACTTTGATTTTTTCTTATCTTCGAGTAACAACCAAATATAACTAAAATCACAACAATTGTTGTGCATAAACTTTGTCCTATCCAAATTCAATCCCACATCAAAAGTTGTCATTTTCAATTCAACAAATGGTTACACAAAATAATTAAACTAACTTTACTCAATCCTAAAAATTATGATTCATTTCTAAAACAATACAAGTTAACACAAAATATTAACTCAATCATCTACATTGTATACCTTCCTTACACTACTGAAAGAATTAACTTTTTACAATCAACTCACCATAAAAATATTTTATTTACATTTAACGTCATCATACATTCTCCTTGTACATTCTTGACAAAAATATAAAATTATCATCAAATCACAAATACACATAATTATATGCAAGATTACAAATAATAATTAAAATAAGAATAAAAATAAAAAATATTTAATTTGTCTTTATAATCACTCCAATTAGAGATGTTTGTGAATTAGTTTATATTATTTAGGAAAAAATGAAATTTGAGCCATTCAATTTTCATTGATTTTAGTTGGTTCAAATTTTTCATTTTTTTTTCATAACTTAGACCATACCAACCTAACTAAGAATGAGTTGGTTTGATATAGATTAATAAGGTATTTTGCTGTATAAATATACAAAATTATATTTAAAATATATATAATTTTATCTAAAAATTTACACATAATGTTGTCATTAAAAAATATAAATAGCATATTTTAACTATTACATCAATCAACATAATGAAAATATGATATTTGCTTAAGTGTATGTTAATTTATTTTATTTTAAATTTATTTAAAAATATTTTAAGATATAATATAGATTTAACAGTAAAATGCACAATATGAAAATATATAATAATTGAAAGTAAAAAATATAATTAAAATAATTAATCTACAAATAAAAATTACAAGTTTAAATTAATTAAAAATTAAAAATATATTACCCCAAACTATATTTTATCAATAAAAATTAAATTAAAAAATATATAAAAATACCATAAACTCATGTCTATATATCTATCGTTTTACAATTATCAGATATTTTAATAAATAATTTTACTAAACAATCATAATTTAATAAAGTAGATTAACAATTTTTAACTATCAATTACTAACTTTCACTTAACTAATTGTTCAATTTTTAATTAATTTTTTAAATTTTAGTTATTTTTATTAAACGTAACATTTATTCATTTCAATTATAATTTTTAATTTTAATTTTAAATTTAATTTATTTAACAATTAATTTAAAAGAAGAATTTGATAATTTCACATCACTACTGTTTTCATCTCTATGTGTTAACTTGATTTTTTTAACCATTTTTTTTTTGTTAATCTATCTTTTTCGTCTTTGTTTAAAATTAAATTTTAATATATTATTTTAAATTATCAAAAATTAAAAATCACTTGTATCCAATATTAATTATTCAAAATATCTAACATAACATTTGTAATACATTTTGGCTATATAAAAATAAACATTTATTTTATATATTACATGTGTTAAATTAAAATTATTATTTTAATTTGTATAATACACATAATAAATATTTATAATTTAAAATTATAATACAAAATATTTATTAATATATAAATTATATTTTTAATTCATGATAATCAATTTTCATTGTGAAACAAGATTATTATTAATTATTGTTAATTTCTTTTAAAAAGTAATTCAATTTAATTTAAAGATAAAGAAAAGCTGGGGACAGGGCAGGGTGGTGGAGCAAGAAACCAGGGGACTTTTTTTTTTTATTATTTTTAATGCATTTTTATTACTTTTATATAATTTGGTTGTGTTTTTGTTTTTTCATGTTTATTCTGTTTTTCATTTAATTACTTGGACTGATATTATTTTAATAGCCTGGAATCCCAAATTTATTTATGTATGTTATATTATTATTTTTTGTGATTTTCTTTTGAAATGGACTCCAATGGCCCATGAAAAAAAAAAATCAATGACCTAAGAAATAAAAGAAAAATAAGAATTAAATGTAACTAAAAGACTTATACTCAAATGACCCAAAATGAAATCAGAAAAAGAGATAATGAGAAAAAAAAAAGTAAAAAGAAATAAAGCCTATTTCCATTTTGTAATGTAAAAAAATACATATAACCGAGGAATGGTAAAAGAAAAATAAAAAATAATTAGACAAAATTGGGCTTTTATAATTTTTACACCTTTTTTTTCGTCTTCTCTTTTCTTGAGTTTATATATATATATATATATTCTACCCGTGTGTTTGCATCCACCACGAGGCTTGTGGTGGTGTTCAACAAAAGGATAGGAAAAATCAGTGTCAATCAAACAAACGGCTTTCAGTTTCAGCAATGACGCCGATGCATCCATTCGATTGGATCAGAAAGAGCATCATCCACACGACAACTTTTTCAAACCCTTACAATTCTCAGCTAGGGCTTCCAAGTCAACGTCTGCGAGATTAGGGCACAGCTTGGAAAGCCTCCTCCCCAATGCTTATGACTTGGCAGCTGCGGCATTTTGAGAGTGAGTTTGGTGACGGAATTGAAAAAAAAAAAAAAAAGGAAAAGAGAGAGGGAGTGAAATTTAGAGAGTGACGATTCTGTCCTTCGATCTTCAACCAGCGGTTTTGGTTGCGGTTGCGGTTGCGGCTGCGGTCGGCGGTGTTAAGTAACTGGAAAACGGAAGACAAAACACTCGTCTCGGGAAAGAGAACGTTGGAGAAAGTGAGAGCGTTTATGGCATTTACGAGGGGTATCGGTTGCAGCAATGCCCATAATGGTGATTACGTTGAAATATTGCAATTGTACTGCCACTCTTATTATTATGGATTTGATATTAATCAAAGATTATGGATTTAATACAATAAAATTACTTGAAAATTTGTAATAGTTAGTGACGCAAATTTCGCCACAATAGTAGTTAGGTGAAGATTAATTTTATTTTGTATATTGAGAATTATTTTCTTTTTCATATGCAGTTTTTTAAAAATAAATATAAGTTAAATGAAAATATTTAATACTGTAGGATACAACACAATTATAATATGACATATATATTTTTTTCTAAAATTAATATAAATAAAAAATTTAAAACACAAGAAAAAAAAAGTAGGCTAAACATAAATAATTTAAAACAAATAAAATGTTCAAATTTATGCTAATATAAATTATCGAAATATTTAATCATATAAACTAATATTCAAATAATAACTAATAAAATCTAATAAAAAAAACTGATAAAATTCTCTCAATTAAAATTAAACGACGCCCTATTATAATTGATTAGTGTAATTAATACGTGCAACAAATAATCTAAAATTGTACGAATATTTTTTCCAGAACATAGAGCCCAAAATGGGGTTTTGGCTCCCCTTTATCCAACAGTAGACATCAAAAAGCGGCTAAGAAGGCCAATCGCTCTAGATTTCGGCAATTGGATTCCAACATTTCAAAAGTGGGTTTGGTGAGATGCATACCAAAGAGAACCAACTCTTGAAGATTATGACAACAGTCGATAACCGCTATCACCTCTATGATTGGCATTCCGAGTTCTCTTAAAAGCTTGCATCCCACCGCAACTGCAACCAGTCCTGCATCACTGCATTCCCCATTCTTCACTAGATGCAGATTTTGTAAGCGGTAACATTTTGATATAGCTTTTACACCAACATCGCTAATTTGGATCTTCTCGAGGTGGACTTCCACTAAACTCCAACAAATGAAAAACTTGTCACAATCCCCATCGCATTGAACAAGTTTCAAGATCCTCAAATTCTTGGCGTCGAGAACAGGATAGAAATCGCAGCATTTGGATGCCAAGGCATCGTGAGTGAGCGTGGAATAGCGGATTGTGAGGGACCTGAGAGCTAGGTCCCCAATGCTCACGCATTGGCCCAAGAGACTGAGTTGGGTGAGGGAATCAAGCGACTGCCACGTTAAGACGGTGATGGATATCCCCTTCGATCTTCAGCCACCGCCGACATACGACGGAGCACGTCCTGCGGTCGCACTTGTCCCGAATGTCATCAATGGTTACTGTCATGCTCGTTATGATCATTATGTTGAATGTAATTCAGGTTTCATATATATACATGAGGGGCTGTGGTAATAATAAAACATATCTTTTCAAATCATTCAATTTATTCTTTTTATCTTTATTTTTAAATTAAATTTTAATATTTTTTTAAAAATATTGTCAATAATTAAAAATAATTTTATATTATTATATAAATTGTTTAAAAATATTTAAATTAATCTTTATTGTTTAAAAATAAATATTTATACATATATAAATTATATATAGTACAATTAAATTTCATAATAATTAGATATTTGTAAATATATAACTATAATTCCAATTTACAATCATCAATTTATATTATAATATAAGATTATTATTAATTATTGTTAAATCCTTTTAAAAAGTTATTCAATTTTAATTTAGAAATAAAAATGGAAAGAATAAAAGGCAATGGAAGCAGGTAGCTGGACAGTGGGTAGGGTGATAAAGCAGATAAATTAGAGGATATCTTTTATTTTTATTTTTAATAAATTTGTATTATTTTGGTAGAATTTGGTTTTGTGTTTTTTTCATTTTTATTTTTTTAATGTAATTAAACTTGGATTGATCTTTGTTAAATGGAGGTAAAGTCCAATTTATACATATATAACTTTTAATAACGTCATCTTTTATTATTTATCTTTTTTTATTATTTCTAAATTAATTTTGAATACATTTTTGTAAAGAATTATCAATTATGTTACTATAATATCCTTACAATCAATTAACTAAATCAAAAGAGATAAATGAGAGACATCTGATGGTCTTCCATCTTAAAATTGCGGAAGTTTCAATCATAAATAAATAATTCATAGTTGATGCCACGTGCAAATAACAAACCATAAATATATTAAAATATTAGAGATTAATTTTCTAAAATGAATTAATAACGTAAACGTTGAATGAACAATTAATTAGTTTTCTAAAATACCTTATTGTAAATGAAAAAAAAAAAAAGGCTTTCAAAACTTTATTGAAGGATAAAATTGCACAATTGTTATCAGAAGACATTGATATTAAAAAGTGAATGGTGAACGATTCCCTAGCAAGTGGGCTAGAAACTCCTTGTGTTACGAGATTATCAGGACCAATCAGCAAAGGACACAACCCAACCCAACCCAACCCAATCATGGCCTCTCTACTGCTTCTTAGACAGGCTCTGCTCCTCCGCGTCTGCTTCCATAACTACCAACGCTTTGCCACCGGAGCCGTCGCGGCGCGTCGCCGCCTATGGTGCAGCGCCGCCGCCAACCTGCCGTCTGAGGAAGCGGAGGAGAAAATAAGCTCCGGCAGCATTAGCAACAGCTCCTTTGCACGGAAAGCTCAGTACCCATCAAGTGAAGCGCGGTGGGAGGACGACCCCGATTACCGCAAATGGAAGGATAAAGAAGAGGAGATTCTCAGAGACATTGAGCCTATCGTTTTGCTCGCCAAGGATATTCTCCACTCACGAAGGTCTCCTCTTAATTTCATTTCAATAAATCTTAACTGCTTTTTTATTTATTTATTCTGTATTGTACACACAGCAGGTACATGGATGGAGAGCAATTGACTATGGCTGACGAGAAAGCTGTAGTTGAGAAGCTCCTTGCGTACCATCCACAATCTGAAGATAAGATTGGATGCGGCCTTGCATCCATTATGGTAAGTAAGCGTTCAATCTCAATAGCCTTTTCTTGTTGCATACGTCGTCGTTTTCTAATAGCAATGCCACTTTCTTTGTGCTGTCATTCTGTCATTAGTCATTACATTGGTGGCTTTACTGTGGCTTATTTTATTAGTTTGCAACTTCTAACTGTGATTCTCTAACTCCTAACTTACTAACAAACTGCTTGTAACTAGTAAGTGGGTTAAAAATACTTAAAAATATTCTAATCATGCCATTTTTGCTGTACCTAGATCCTACTATTTGGCAAATCGTAAGGTCATATGTTTCTCACCCCTTTCGTTTTTAAATAAACACCTTTTCACCTGAATTTTAATTTATATCAACTTTAATGGGGACTTCTTACACTCTCATCGGGTTTGATGGCTTGATTTTCATCAACACCCATCTCGACTATTTTATTTTATTTTATTTTATTTTTTCCTTAGTAGGGGGTGTAATTGTCTCTCTGTCACATGATATCAGTTATGCTAAGATGATCTGTTTATATGATATTTTGAGCAATATTCCGATTGTAATATTGATATATATTGCTACCCCTACGATTATGTTGCCAGCATTAGGTGTATTGTGATGGATGGCTTACCTTTGTTATGAATTACTTTGAGATTAAGAATGGTGCATCTTAAAATTTACACATTCCACTTATATTGAATTAGATAGTGCTCAGAGCACTTCTGTCTTGTATTTGTGCAGAAGAATTTAAAGCTTAAAAGCAAAAGGCCGCCACTTTCTTAGAGTTTAGTTTGAGCACAACGGATTTTGCTGAGAGCAGTTAGAACCTGCACTGCTGTCTCTCTGCATAAAATCATGGTTATTTCGAGCTTGACCAGGCAGGTAGACATCTAGTTTACTTCTGTAAGATACTGTAATGCATTTAACATTCTCTAAAACTGTCAATAAGGTTTCGCTCAACTACTAAGCTTGAACAATGTCCACAGTCCACTAGAAGGTCCTGGGTTCATCCTCTTTGGTTGTCTTTCATTGAAAGGTCATTTGTAAGTACCACTTCCATTGTGAGTCATCTGGTTTATCTTGACCTTAAAATAGGGCCTCTTCCCCTAAACATTTTTTTCTAAAAAAAGAAAAAATCAAACCTTATTGTATTTTGGCTCTTCTGTCCTATTTGGTAAAGTGAGAGAAATAGGATAGATGAAAATAAAATGAACGAGTAGAAATATGTGAGAAATAAAGTAGATACAAAAGGTGTTTGGTTGAAGAGAAATGAAGAAAGAGATAAAAAAATAAATGAGAAATAGTACAGCAAGTCTCACAAATTTTAAAATTACTTTCACTCTAAAAAATCTTTTCTACCAAACAACCAAATAATTTTCATCTCTTCCCCTCCTAATTTCTTTTCTACCAAACAGAGGCTTCACGTTGGTTTAGTACATTGTTCCTTTCCTTGTATATTTTCAGTCCAGGACTATTTTAGTTTTTCTTTTTTCACTAAGTTGGCAACGATGATGTAAATTTTGGTGAGATGATGAAACAGATAGGCATAGTGAAAAATCCATTGGTTTAGCAGGGGTAAGCTTTGTTAGCAAAGGAGGTGGGTGGAGAATCCAAGATATACTTTTGATTTGGTTATGTTGGCTAAAATAGGTTGGCGACTCTCTTGTTACCCAATACTAGTTGCTAGAATGTTGAAACGTGAGAGCCAAGTACTATTTCTTCAATTTACCCATGTGTTACTGTTCACTACTTCTAAACAACTAATAATGCAGTTCTTTGAACCCATCCCAGGCTTCGAAATTCACTTTATCCTCACGTATAGCCAACGAGCCTTTAATCCACTTATTCTCTTACATTATTCCATCCCTAATCCAGACTCATTAAATTCATATCCCTTGCCTTGATTTTGTATGTAGCCTATGATGCTTTGTTAATCTTAACAGATAAGTTTGTTTGAGGGAAATTTAGTCACATGGTAAGATAGAATGCTCAGGTGTTTCAAACTTATGTTGAAGCCTTTCATTTGATTTTGTTCAGCTTTTGATTATTGCTGATTTTTGGCTACCCATCTTAAACAAACAATTTTGGCAAGTATACCAATCACCACTAGTAATATAATGATGAGTAGAGTATCATTTCTAAAAGGTGAAACTAAAGACTTTTTTATTGGAGTAGGATTACAGCAAGGCTCTAGTTAAGTCCTTGTTTAATTTAGTCTTGGACGTGCTTATCAAGAACATTCAAAAGATCATTCCTAATTGCATGTTTTTTGTGGATGATATAGTTTTGATTGAAGAATCAAGAGAAACAATTAACAAATAAGCTTGAACTTTAGAGGTAGACTTTAGAAACAAAGGGTTTTCACCTAAGTAGTAATAAGATAAAGTATTTGTATTACAATTTTAGCAAGAGACAAGAGGAATTTGACTCGGAAATAAAAATGGGAGAAGATGTAATACTACAAGTTTTTAAGTTTAAATATCTAGGATTAATCATACAAAATGGTGGAGAAATTAATGAGGATGTTACACATAGGATACAAGCATGATGACTTAAATAGAGAAAGGCATCAAGGATTATTTGTAATCATAAAAGACCTATCAAGCTCAAAGATAAGTTTTATCGTACAACTATACGTCTAGCTATACTATACAGTAGTGAATGTTGGATTTTAAAAGGACAGCATGAGAGAAAAGTAGGAGCAACATAAATGAGAATGTTAAAATGGATGTGTGAACATGCAAGAAAGGACAAAATATGGAATGACTTTATATGGGGTAAATATTGGTGTAGCACACATTGAGAAAAAGATGACAGAAAACCGATTAAGTTTGGATACGTACAAAGAAGGTCACAAGAGGTGCTAGTTAGAAGAATAGATAGTATGATTTTTAGTCTGGTTTAAGAGAAAAGGGAGACCAAAAAGGACATTAGAGAAAATTGTCAAAGGAGATCTCAAGCTAAATAATATTCCTAAAACTTTGATTTTTAATTATATTAATGATGTTGTGTGATCCATGTAGCCGACCTCACCTAGTGGGATAAGGTTTTGTTGTTGTTGTAAAATATTATTTCCATGGAAATCTTTGTGTCAATTACCACTCACTATCAAGCTATTGTAAGTTCAACTGATCACGAGGATAGGTGTTGATATAACAATACCAAAATAAAGAATAAAATGTGAAACAGTTTAGTAGAAGGAATGAATTGCAAGAAATTAGTAAACACACAGTAAGTGAATATGATGAATAATTAAGTGGCTAGGTATTGGAATCCTTCTACCTTCACTTTATCTAATCTCATTATTCTTTGATTACAGCCATTTTCTTTCAATTATCATTCAAGTGCACTATAATAGGCAGAATCCAAATGCTTAGTGAAAACCCTTTTTTGTTTATTAGAATCCTAATTTCTTAGATGAAACTCAATTAAAGAGAAATATTAAGTTCGTGTACTCATAACTCGTAAGAATGCACTTGAATTAGATTTTATTCCTAGATATCTGAAAATATAGTTCCTAATCCAAATCTAGTCTTATATCCAATTCCATTGCAATACAAAAGCCAAAGCATCAATTCAATGGTGATCAATCAAAGAAAAGCATCAAGAACAAAATCAGAAACATAGATTGAATAAATTGATCTAGAATCTTTAAGAGTAACTCAATTACAGCAAGGTTCGGTAAAATTCATCCTAACCTAGCATAGGGAAACTTAGAAATTCATATGATAAAATGAACAAAAACAAGGAAAATGGAGAAGGGATGAGAAAAAAGGATTCATGATGCCTGTAAGAGTTAGTCCTAACATGAGGCTCCTGTAGAAGAGGGAGTATTGGAGTGATCGGAGTAATTTCCTATGCAAAAAAGTTTGAAATTCAGGTTTGAATCGTGCTTTGATATTGTTCTATTTAACTGTCATTGCTCAGCGAAGAAAAGTCATCCCTGTAATTTTATCAGTTTTATCAGAGAAAGTATCAGACCATCACTGGGCAAAAATGTGAGAGGTAACCATCCTGGAATACGCCAGGTGAAGGAGAACTTACCTGGCAACGGTAAGCTTGAACAGACTTCACAAGGCAAGAAGAGGTCTTTGCGTAGTAATCACAGAGTAACATGGGATCTTGAAAAATCAACAAAAGTTATGATAAAAATGTCAAATCTCTATAAAAGCTAAACAAACTTTTAGCAAGACTCTTAATACTAGTATTTATCCTCAAAATTCAAATACTTCTAAAATGTTTTATTCTAACACTTGTTCACATAATTATTCATTAATTTAGCCTAATAAATCTACGTGTATTGTATATTTATCGCTAACCCTAAAGAGATAATTTTTTAGACCTGTCTCCTGTAAGTGATGATAAAAACCTGATAGAGCAAAATTGGCATTTAATTGCTAATTATGAATTGTAAGTTCCTAGAAACTCTCTACATCACTGGTACAATATAGTTTCCGTCTTTTTTTTTGGTTAAAATTATAGTTCGAGTCTTGATTAAGCTAGATGCCTAAAAGCTGAAATTATGATAAGAATTCTTGAACAATTGACAACTTGTCCTCCATTCATGTAGAACACTGGAGATTCGACTTAAATGGCTGCTTCGGATCTCTTTAGACATTTTCCCAATTAATTGCATAGTTTTGTCATTGTAGTCTTCAAATTGATCCAATGAACTCCCCTTGTCTTTGTTATTAAAGAGGTTCTCTTTTGATTGTGGTGGCATTGTGAAATATCATTTCATTGTAAGCAAAAAATCATTGAAGAAAAGGAGTTCGACATAATCGAATTTGATCTCTTGCCAGCAAAAAGACAAGGTGTTCTTATGCAGCAAATTCAATGTCTCATCATTGTCAAACTGACATAGGGAGTAATTTATCAATATTAAAACTATGTGGATAACATTGTAGAAATTAAAACAAGGGTAAAAATCAAATTTTAGTGAAAACAAGAGGAACAGAAATGTAATTAAGTCAAAATGTTAAAAATTACTAAATGATTTTGTATACAACATGCAGTTCTGTCAGTTTTGTGTTTTGTATCGTGTTAAGAATTTTCATTCTTTCTTTCTATGTTACTTTTTCCAATGTGAACATATTTTGAAGGAGCTGTTATCTTCTATTACCATCTAGGTTACCGCCTCACTTAGATCAAATGTCCTTACCTATTGTGCTCCTCATAGATACGTTAGGTATATCTGAGCTGGATCTTTATGAATTTTTAGATATTCTCATTTACATTTTAGTAAAAAACATATACTTTTATTCCTTTGTTGGCTTGGTAATCACAATTTATTGATCAAATCATGCTTATGCTTATTGGTTCTTGCTTAGATGATACTTGAAAGTTTGTCTTCAAGATCCCACTTTTGTGGAATATAGCACTTCATATTTGGATTTCACTTTCTGCTTTACAATTCACTTTAATGTGATTGATTTGGTAATCAGTATTGAAGACCAGTCCCCTCCTTCTCAATTAAAATTTGATAACTAAGTCCATTAAACCAATCGATCCTCACACTTTAAAAGAGTCAAATCTTTTTTTTTTCATTATCAACTTCTATTTTTTTTCATATATATTTTATTAAAATTCACATGAAGCAACCTCGAGAATGTTGAACTTCAGTTATTATTATTTGGATTTGTTTGTAAATTATCTGCTCTGGTTACTCTCCAAAGCAGACAGGAAGGATATGACTTATTTTCTTGTAGGTTGACCGTCATCCCCAGTATCGACAATCAAGATGTCTTTTTGTTGTAAGAACTGATGGTGGCTGGATTGATTTCTCCTATCAAAAGTGCCTTCGGGAATACATTAGAGATAAGTATCCTACTCATGCGGAAAGGTTTATTCGAGAACATTTTAAGCGTGGGAGTGGTTGATGTATATATAGTGGAATTTGTTTACTTTGGTGTGCTGAATGCTTTTTACATCTTCTTTCCCCCCTTATTGCTCAGTGGCCTACCTAGATTGTCAATGGTAGTGGATAATCATTGACTGGGATATCCAGCTTATAATGAAAGGAAAACAGAAAATTATTGAAGTGAGCTAATTGCTTCACTTTGTTGACTTGTAGAATATTTTATGGGCAATGCAAATTGGTGATTAGCTAACTGGTTGGCGGTAAGGAACAGAATTTTGTCGTTTAACCACCTCTAATATTATAAGATATTTACTAGAATTCAATGTCGTTTTATGGTCTTTGCATTTCTTTTTTTAATGTTGCATGGTCTTTTTCTGTTCACCATTGAATTTTTAACCTCTAATTTCGGAGGATACTTTCACCCGGAATTTGGATTCATTCCCAGATATTCAGAGAATCGCCGATGGCGAATGCAACTTGGACGCGGTTAAAAAACGTCCCGAATCCGGAAATTTCTGTAAAATGAGGTGGGGGAGCCTAGGATTGTACTTTGTACCCATTGAGGTTGCCCTGTGTCCAGTTAGTCACGGGCAATTTAGGAGTGGTTGAGATCGGACATGTACGAGTCAAAACTCAATAAGGGTCATGCTCAGCTAGGTTCAGTAGGACTCTGCACAAGTCAAAACGGAGAGAAACTATGTCTGGCCTACTCTTAGATTTTTAGCTGAATATGTTTCTAAATCCCAAGACAGGATCATCTCCCTTTATATTAGTTTTGATAATAAGTCAAAACACTCGAAAGAAATTCCTGTTATAGCAGTATGTCGTCAACCTCAAATTCTGGTTCATTGAAATAAAATGTGATTAGAATATGCTTTCAAATCTTAATCACAAATTTTATATTAGAACTCACGGTGAGAGGAATTTATTTGAGTAGTTTACCAAAGGAGCACTGAATTTAAACTTCGACCCTCTTTTCTTTTTTACCATTTGAATCTTGAAGAACTTAATCAACTTAATATCTGGAAGAGCGGTTAATTTTCTCTAACTTTTTTCCCCCTAGAGAGGTATTTATAATTCTAGATGCTGGGTTCTTTATATTGATGAACAAAGGCAAAATAACTGGTTGTGAAATAGTAAAAACCATTTAGAGTTCAAGGACAATGTAATGATTTAAAAAATAAAAAACCAGTCACGACATATAAATCTTTATCCTTTTCCCATTAAAGCATAGAATCAAACCGAAACAGTATAGGAAATTTCTTATTCGGATTAAATCACCACTTGCTTAGAATCAGTGGCTATAAAATAAAAAAGGGGGTTAGATTCTAACCCGTAACAACTATTTGAAACTTTACACCAATAATAGGAAATAACATAGCATACCATAGCCCCTGCTGTCTCGTATCAAACTACTAACCTCTTTGTCTCATAGCATTCCACGCTACAATTAGTAATGACAGAAAACAACTTGGTGGGTAAACCTAAGGTCAGAGTGGTGGACTCCAGTGAAGATGTGACTGGGTCTTTTGGTGGATTTTCAGTATAGGAGGCTGAAATGGTGGACGGAGAGGTTTGGATGAGACAATAGCACGTTGAGACATGATTTCAACGTTTCATATGTAATTTTCAAAAGTTAATAATTATAACTTTCACATCTTAAATGTGATTCTCAACGAGTTTCCAAACATGTCATGAAAAAAAAGTGTTGTTTCAGTTTATAAAATATTTAACACATAATATAGGGTTTATTTGACAAAATAAAATTTTGGTTTTGAAATCTTATATATTTTAATCTAAGCTTTAGATCTATTAAGAGTATGAATGTTCTCTTTTTGCTTAAAGCATGAAAGTTTGTTTTGGTTGTGGTGTTAAACCAATGTCATTTTATAAGTGTTCTCTTGTAATAGGTTAAATGTTATACCAGAATCAGAATGATATGATTAACATTTTGAAGTTTTTTAATCCATTAACAACTAGCTTCGTTGACTGTAACTAAGTTGTTTGCCATTTAAAAGATTTTATTTTATGTTTTTTAAGAACCAATTCAAGAAATTTTCAAACAGTGAGAAATATTATTTTAAACAAAAGTGATTTTGTAAAATTAATTTTAGTTAAACTTAATTTTAAAATAAAATCATTTATATTTGGATGTTTTTATTGTAAAACTAAGTTAATAGTAAAATTCTGTATGGAACATTTTATCTAATATAAAATTTACATAAAATTATTTCAACTCAAAATTAATTTTAGATACAAAAACAATTTCTCAACGTAGAACTAAATATGTTAATATTTACCTAAATTTAAGTTATTTAGTATTTTAGTGTAATTTTAATTATTTCACCACAATTCAAACATTAATGAAATTTATGGTCGATTGTGTCCTAAATGATTGTGAACGGTATAGAGAAAAATGCATAGGTTGAGAACACTAGAAAACGTAAAACGATTTGAGTGTCGTTTGTACACTATCTTTGTTGAAGAAATCGTCTATGAATATTGAACTTCCGAGACTTCACAAACTGCATTGTACTCATAGCTTCTTCATCCATGTCTTCCTTTTTTTCATTTAAATCAATTAAATATACTTATACAGAGCTAATAAGTACTTCTTCATCAATAAATATTCAATGTTTTTTATATTGTTGTTTAAATATCACGTATCATAAGAATATTAATTTTGCAATAATTATTTTAAAAATTATATTTAAAAGTATTTTTTTAATTGGTGGATAGTATATGAGATTTTTATTTTTATTTTTTGTATAACTTCTGTCTTTAACTCTCTTTTTTTTATCTATTTTTGCAAATTTCTTTCGAATATGCCTAACCATTGAGTAATTTTCAAATCTGGTTAACACCTCGGGGACTTTCTCCTATGGAAGTATGTACCTTTTGACTGAACTTGTAATTGGGTTCAAATGTGAAGGAGGTAGCTAAGTTTAAATTACTATTTCGTTGCAAAGGATGCCTATGTGCAACTTTGACTGTGGAGACTACTGAGAAACCATGTACGAAATTCACAATCCAAATCCGAAGACAAGGATTTGAAAATTAAACATCTGGGCCTTCATTATGTATCATGTGCACTGTACAGAAAATCTTTATTTGTTTGTTTGGAAATGATTATGCTGAGGACTACACCGGTTACCAAGATGGGATGTGTTGTCGTGTCATCTACTTTTGGTAAGTGAGAGTTGGATTTATTGGCGTTCCAGAATCTGATTGCCATGCAATGTGAATGTGCTAAGTGTCTATTGCTCATACTTATCATTTTCAAATTGAAATTCAGTTGTTAAACACATACATACACCTGTTGCACTTTTGACGATCACGAAACATTTCCTACATTTAATCTGTCGTTTAAATTTTGATTATGGAAATGCCGAATACGCCATCTTATCCATAAATTATTTAAGTCAACTTTTACATTATCACAATCTCCCTAAACATAACTAATTAAAAACTCAGTATATTTTAAAATAATAATAATAATAAGACAATAAAATTTGTGTTAAAACTATTTTAAAAATACATTGAGTTTTTGGTTTATAGAATATATAAATAATCAGTGTTCATTAAAGAATTGTTTATCTATTAATATACATATTTTTGTGAATTATAATTTGAAATGTGTATTTTACAACTTAGGAGTTCGGACAGAGAAGTTAGTGATTAAGAGACTTGTTACATTTGTGAAGCACATTAGATGACAGTTGGAAAGGACGATTATCAAGTTGGTAACTTCTCTCATCTTGCTCATATATTTTGTCAGCAGGATAGCTAGGTAAATATCACAACACATAAAAATTAACTTGAATTTTGAAGTTTCTTTATTAGGTATTCTCACTGTATCTCAAGTTTAAAATAGACAAGAGATAACTCAGTAAAAAGATTCAAATAAAAATAAAATAAATTATAAAATTGTTATGAATACAAAATTAGTATATTTAATTATCATATTATACGATATTATTTCATTGTATTATGTTATATTACTTATGAAATTTGTTAAAATTAGGGATATAAAAAGATTTATTGTAATGTTCTATACTCTTACCAATATTGACATTTAGGTTTTTCTTTTGTTCCATGCAATGATAGTTGAATTTTTTTTTCTACGTTTTTTAGTGGGAAGAGTATTTGCAACAAAAATTCTTATGCTTAAGTCACTGTAAGAAAATAGATAATAATTGAATTGAAATATATACATCTTAATTGTACTTTTGTTGTTTATTTATAAACGTTCATATAGATTATAACTGTTATGAAGTTGTATGTTTGAGGTATATTAAAACTCATTATTATTACCGGGAGATGAGTACGAGAATAATGAAAAACTCGTTAAATAATAGAGTTTAGACATGAATCTATCGTAACTTCATATCTGATAAAATACAGATAATCGTATAGAAATTGGCTTAATTTAATATAGAATTTTAATTAGCACTAATTATAAAAGCAAGTCCATCTACAATATTGTAAGATTACGAGGACTGAATAACAAAATTTTCATACTTTTGAGATGATCACTGACCAATATAACCAGTCAATTTGAATCTGTCCTAGTCGTTGATTTAATTTTTGTTGTATCTGACGGTTAATATTTAAAGAGTCCATGTGAAATTTTTGTCGTGATTGTGTGTGACAAATGACAATGTTGTATATATATATTTTAATAATGAAATATTGGTTGGTGGAGAAGTAAGTGAAAACAAAGGTAAAAAAGGAGGTGAAGGGAATTGAGAAAGGTCAACCCCTGAGACATTATTACGTTATATGCGCTCATAGTAGTTATGCTATGTTACCTTACGCCCAATTATGTACTGTTATGCTATTTTATGATTACAGGGAAAACATTATCATTAAGCTCTGACTCTGTATTGCGGACCCCATCTTCAGTGGACTTCACCCAGCTGGATCAAGATCCTTGTGGGCCATCATTTCATAACCCACACACTGTTTTCACGTTTGTTTATTTATTTACTTAGTACACCTTCTCATAATGAGTTTAAGGATTTCGAGAAATCAATCAATTCAAACAATTACTGTAAATCAATAT
>JAMLFT010004795.1:0-18807 GCA_026544285.1 Pachyrhizus erosus | reverse complement strand
AAGGATAAATAGTTCTACATTACATAAACCTTCTAAAAATAAAATTTTCTTTTCTACAATTTAAATTTAGTCTTTAAAAACTTAAACAACCAAATCCCTAAATCTCATTTATTCCACAAAATTTAAAGTTCAGGAATAAACTTATTTACTTAATAAAATCATTTTTAAGTCTCACAACACTTAAAAAAAACTACTTAATAAGATCTCTAAAAAATCTTACTTACTCTTAAATATTTGAATACGTATAATTTTGTATACAGGGATGTTTGTTTAAGTTTTTAAAGAAACACATATATTTTTAATAAAATAAATAATTTTTTTGCTTTTATAACGTGTTTGTTTAAAATATTTAAAATAATATTTTTTTTTTACTTTTTTAACATGCAACTTTTATTTATTTCTTAAGAAAATATCTTTTAGAATTATTTTTTTAAAGATTAAACAAACTGACTCGATGAATCATCTTAAACCTTAAAATAAACTAATAAATGTATAAAGTTAAAACGTTATAATAAAAATTTAAAACATTAATAATAAAATGTGTTATTTGTGTTTATTTGAATAGGTTAGGATACTAAGTTTTAAATGGTATGAAGTTTAATTTTTCTTTTTCTGATAAAAAAAAAAGTTTAATTTTTTTAATCTATCTAAACTTACAAAAAATAAATTGCATGTTAAATAAATAGGTTTTGTCTAATTTTGATATGACAAAAGTTAAAACAAAGACGGTAACCAGTCACGTAACTAATAACTTGTTTTTCAAAATCTTTTTTTATATATAATAACGACAATAAAATTTAAATTTAAATTTTTATACATATTATTTAAATTCTTCATCGTTAGGTGGATCTTAACAAAAAAGATAAAACAAAAAAAAAATTAGGAAGACAAAAATTTTTATACGATAAACAAAATAAAAAATTATTAACTTTTTTTAAAGAAAAATGACTAACTTCTATTAATAATAATTGTTTAAAATAAGACATCTTACAAAAATAAATACAATTACTTTTTATGCAAATAAAACATATACAAAAGTAAATAAATAATCCATCAAGATTGTGATATTTTTCGTTTCTTGATTTGATAAAAGTCTTTTTTAATTTGTTGTGTAGTGAACATTTTTGCAATATTCTATTTTATATGAATTGCCAAAATATTTGTTGTATAAAAATAATTATGATTTATTTGAAGACAAATAAAACACTGGTGAAGCCAAAACAATAGGGATTAACGATTCACAGCAAGGATCCATAGTAGGACGTGTGATGGTCGGGGCCGTTCAAAGTTCAAACACGGTGGAGATTAGTATTTTTACGGAGTGTTATAAGTATTTTTTCTATGGATGAAGATTAGGATATTTTACGAATATTTTTCTGTAGAATTATTTGAAATTTAATATATATATAAAATAAGCCATTGAACGAAATAATTCGATAAAATTTGTTTATGAAATAACTTAATTTCTACTTCTTTTTTTTTTATCATTCATATTTAATCTATGAAATATGAGTTCTAAGTTTTATCCTAATACAGTATTAATATTGAATTAAAAACGGTGGAGAGGCTGTTGTGTGGAATTTCTAGAATATTTTGGGTGAGGGTGGTTCCGTAATTTGAATTATCTATTCCTCTTTCCCTCTTATCTTTGTGTCTGTGTGTCTGTGTGTCTGTGTGTCGTGTCTCTCTTCTCTTCCGTTGGTGTTGGTGTTGGTGCGGGCGTTGGCGTTACCACCGTGCTTCCTTTGTGTCTGCCCCTCTTTAGTCTTCAGTCTTTAAGATTTTAGACACAAAGCAGCACTTTCCATGTCTCTGTCTTTTGTTCGCATCTACTCTTCGCCTTACCTTTCTACTTCTCTCTTCTTTCCAACTCCGCCTCTTTCTTCCCTCTGTCCTTCTTTCCTTCGCAAATTACCAAATGGCCGCACCCCCCACATTGGTTTATGCCACAGAGACGCCTCATCTTCCGCTTTAGGTGAGTCTGGTGTCCCCAAATATGACAGTGGGAGAGAAGAAGATGATAAACCTATGACTATGAGGGCTAGTTACGACGACGACGATGAAGATGAAGAGGGGGCTCTTAGCTCCTTAGTTTTTCCTGAAAGATGCGATGTATTGGGTCTTGGTCAAGCCATGGTAATCCCCTTTTCCTTAGCCAATCATTTTCATATTCTATTTCCTATGTGCCTTTTTCTTTGCAGTTCATGATTGTTGTCTAATCAAAATTGAAAAGTTTTGTCCCACGTGATGTATGCCTTCACCATGTTGCTATGGACATGTTTCTTTCTTTCTTCATCTGAAAAAAGCTATGAATCTTTAAGGTATTTTATATTTTGTTGAAAATTCTTTTAGGTAGACTTCTCTGGGATGGTTGATGATAATTTCCTCAAGAATTTGGGATTAGAGAAGGGAACCCGAAAAGTAGTAAATCATGAGGAAAGAGGTAGAGTTTTGCAGGCTATGGATGGGTGCAGCTATAAAGCTGCGGCTGGTGGATCTCTTTCTAATACCTTAGTTGCCCTTGCAAGGCTTGGTAGTCGCTCCGAAAAAGTTCCCGCAATAAATGTGGCAATGACCGGTAGTGTAGGGAGTGATCTATTGGGGGGCTTCTACAGGTTTGTCTTTATTATTTGCACTCTTCTTATTAGTTAGTTATTTGATCAAATTATCATGGTTACTTAAGTTGAGGGGCCTTGTGGCCAATTTTGTTTCATAAAACAAAAATACTATTTTTTAAACTTCTTTCTCTCATCAGTTATAGAAGATGCAATAATATACATACGTTTTCTTTCATCTTATGTATAGCATCGTTACCTTGAACTTCAAAGTCTAATCCCTTTTCACTCCAGTTCTAGATAGCACATTTGTCTTTTTGTTCAGTGTAGTTAATAGTGTGTGTAAGTGGCACAATAGCACTGTCGTGGTGTGGAGTGGCCCCTTGCTGTTGTGCAGCATTTAGTGTTGTGGCCATTACGGCCAATTTTGTGGCCAGAAAAAGGGCAAACTGCAGTGTGATAGTGCCATGCCCATGTCTGTGAATCACGAGCTCCTCTCTCTCCGCCCTAGCTCTGTGACTGCATCTCTTCTCCTTCCACTAATCCACTCTGCAAATCTGCAACACCGTGTGGCCTCTGCCCTGTGATGTTGCAAGACAATCTCTGTGACCTCCCCTCTTTCCACTGCCAATCTCACACACCTCCATCTGCAATCTTTGTCATATGCAAAGCTGCTGTTTCATTTTATAACAGGGGGCAGCACTTAGCTAGCTGCTGAAGGGATCTTAGGGAGTTCAGGTTTCCAGGGAATTGGGATGTGTGGCCCAAACATTTTTATGTGCTTTTTTCTCTTTTTTTGTTTTGGTTTGTTGGCAGGCCTCAATTTGGGTCCAGTTTACCTTCTCTCATTTTTTTTTATTGAAAGCATAACATATAATATAACAAAATAAATAATAGTAGTAATAAAAAAAAACTTCACAATAGTGGTCATAATGGTAGTAATAGAACTATACACCATCCCACTATAGTAGTTTTTGGGCCAGCCGCTCTGTGCCACTATCCAGGATTGATAACTATATTTTTGTTCTACATCATCAGGTCAGAGGCATTCCCTTCGTTGGATTTTGGTATCTGATGATCTGCAACCATATTTGTGCACCTTTAAAAGATAGCATACAAGTAGATCATATGATAGTCATAAAAGATAATAGAGGGGAAGAGGGACTTTAGATGAAATAACCATGAATTTTTTTTTTACTCTTTATCCTGTTATTGTATTACATATTCTATTTACTGTTATTTACATCTGATTGCTATAGTGCTTGGAAAAGTACTGATTACTGAAATTTTTATCCAAAGCTAGTTATCTAGTCTCACATAACACCATCATACTGTGTACTCATCTTCTGGGCATGGGTGTTTGTGTTATTTAATGATTTAATGATTTCATCATTTTTGTTTTGGGCAAGTGAGATTTGACGAAGTTACTTATATTGCTTGTTTACATTTTATTTTAAATATTTTAGGGAAAAATTACGCCGTGCAAATGTGCAATTTCTTTCTGCACCTATCAAGGACGGGACAACCGGAACAGTTATAGTTCTCACAACTCCAGATGCCCAACGCACAATGCTTGCATATCAGGTTCTATACGCTACAAATGATGGATATTAAGATATACACATCTGCCACTACTTGCAATTTGAGGATTCTATGACAAGATGTTTCTAAGTAAATATATTAATAAAAATTTATTTAGTGTTTATTCTTTTTCCCCCTTCCCCTCTAGCTTCTGCACACTTACATATCTAATTGACTGGTTTAATTAGTCAACTATAGGAGTCGCTCAAAAGTTTCTTGAGTTTTCTATTCTAAATTGAATTGTCTAACTTATATTTAATTGCTATTTTATGGAAAACACTTGTCGTTTCATAAGCAGTTAGGTTTCTCCTCTTGTATGCTATGAGCATGCACATTATTTACCATATAATACAGTATCTTTAAGTAATACTTGTTGATTATACAAAGCACGGCAGTTGTCAAACTTTTTACGTAGAGGAAGTTTTTCTTCTCACTTGTATCTTGCTGCATCTATCCTGTCTTTATATACTATTTTGGATATTTAGGCATATTTGAAGTTTCTTTTACCTTTATTGGCTAATTCTATGAGCTCTGGATTATTTGCTACTGTCACACGAATGGCAAAGATGCTAATATTTCTGTACTCTGGTGTCAGGGTACATCTTCAACTGTTAACTATGACACATCCTTGGCTAGTGCAGTTTCCAAGACCAACATACTTGTCGTTGAAGGATATCTGTTTGAACTTCCTGATACTATTAAAACAATAATTAAAGCATGTGAGAAAGCAAGGAGGAATGGTGCCTTGGTTGCAATAACAGCTTCAGATGTCTCCTGCATTGAGAGGCACTTCGATGATTTCTGGTAAGATTATTACTTGAATTTGGTTTTTTATATAGTAGTTTATTCATTTCCTCTAGATGTCAAAATGATTTCATTTCTCACATATCATGTAGTTTCCATCCCCTTAATCCTGATCCGATACCCACAATAACCATGAACATATTGACATATTCTGTAATAAAAAAATGTTATACTGAAATGTAAGTGTGTAATAAGGAAGATATGATTAATTTATTTTTCTTGTATTTTCCATGTGTTTGTTCATTTTTCAGACATCTAAGCTGTAAACAAATGACATCCTTTGTTCTGATACTAACTACCATATTCCCTTAATTTGGCATGTCTCAATTTTGTAAAATATGGGAAATGGGAAATAGCAATCTTGGAAACCCGATAAATGTGATTTGAGGCAAATATGTGCGATGTGTGTGATTATTGGTTGTAGGATCATACTAAATGAATTTCTTTAATTTTTTTTTTCACAATTCTTATTTGCTATCAATTTTATGCTGTTAGAGCATATCCTCTTCCAATTGCTTTAGTCCTGGTTGCAATTTGCACAAGAGCTAACCAGGCTGTGTGAAGGAGGAGTGAAGGGGAATGAAAGGCAATTTGGCAGATTGCCTCATCAAACCTGTAGGAACCACTTTAATTCAATTAACCAAAGTAAAGATGGTTCCTACAAATGATTTTTGTAGGTGTTAGATCATACACGCGTATGTTTTTTATAACTGGTTTGTTTTTTTTTTTTATCTTTCATCAGGGAAATTATTGGGAATTGTGTGGATTTAGTCTTTGCAAATGGTGATGAGGCCAGAGCTCTTTGTAATTTTGAAGCAAAGGAAAGTGCTGCTTCGGCTGCAAGGTATCTGAGCCACTTTGTTCCTCTAGTATCCGTTACAGATGGTCCTAGAGGCTCATACATTGGTGTGAAAGGAGAAGCTGTATATATCCCTCCTTCTCCATGTGTTCCAGTAGATACTTGTGGTGCTGGGGATGCATATGCATCTGGCATACTTTATGGTCTTTTAAGAGGCATATCAGATTTGAGAAGTGTAGGCACATTAGCAGCTAAGGTTGCTGCCACTGTTGTTGGACAACAGGGAACTCGGCTTAGAATTTCAGATGCAGTCAAATTGGCTGAATCTTTCGAATTTCAACTTGATTCCTCCTCTGTTGGCACTGATCATATTTCCAGCGTCTAATCAGAGATGGCTCTTTGAATTCAGTTACAAAATTTTTTCACAAGATCAATGTATTCCTTTGATTATGTTTTCATAAAAATAGCCCTGTACATACTCTCATTGTAAAAAGAATAGTTATGCTAGCAATTCAATTACTTAAGCCTCCGTCTAGTCTTCGTCATGGTTATTATCATGCGAGGTACATTGATATGTTCTATCATCATCCTCGTAATTATTACGAGAGCTACATCCACATCTTGCATCATTATTATGATAATGATTACTATAAAACGAACATTGATGTTGACTGATGTATACGTAACCTAAAGTTGGTTACGGAAGGTATCATCATTCTTAATGAATGATTAATCTTCTTTAATTGGAGATGACAACTTTTGGTTACCTTTTTGTCTCTGATTAAAAAATGTTTGCCGTGATCAAAACGATCAATTTTATTTTTTTCAGTATTTTTGTTTTTATTGTATGTTATTTTTATAAAATAAGCATTTTATATCTAAAATTATGGTTGCCTAAGTATTGGATTCCATCTAATTTCCTTGTTGATACTTTCAATTTATTTGCCATATGGGGTTGAGAAATTTTTACATCCTCGTGGAGCAAAACAAAATTCTAAAAAAATTGATATATTATTATTGTATATTATTTACAATTTCAATACATCCTATTAATAAAAAATTTTAATGTCAACTATTTAAAGTGAAGTATGTAAAATCTTGGTCAAATTGATAAATTTAAACTACATTTGACAAAAGTAGGAAATAAGATAACTGTGGATAGTTGAAAATTGAGTTATTAATTTATTTAATTATAGATATTTAGTAAAATTATTTATTGAAATGAATGATAAATGAATATGTTTATATGATATTTTTATATAAATTTTAATTTTATTTTATAAATATAAATTTATTTTTAAATAATATAAAATAAATGTTAATTAGTGTCTTTAAGATATTAATTAAGAAAATAAAGGAAAAAAATATTAGAATGTGTAAAAATAATTTTTTTTTGTGATTTTAATTTATTTAATCAATATTCTTAAGACACTTATTAGTAAAACCCATTAGTTTTTAATTAATTTTAAACTCTTACAATTTTTTTATTTAAAGATTAATTATCAAAAAATTCAACAAACGAAAAAACTAGAAGCTAAATTAAAGTTTGTCAAACGTGCAACATACTTCTGAAGCAACAAAATTTTAATAATGAGAAAAATTATGACTATTTTAATCGTACCTTTATTCTTGAAATCACCATCCATATAGGTAGCGGGTTATTTCTATGTTTTGTCGTAATCACTTAGTTAATGTAATTAATATAATAATTTAAACTTTTCTGATTACCATGAATGGTTGTATCTTAATTATACTTTTATTCTTAGGTTCTCTAGTTTGGTACATAATTTATTTTGATAGCTTATTATAATTATTAACTTTTCTAGTTACTTTAATTAAATTAATAACTTTGACTTTCCTAATTGTCATAATTAAAATAATGATTTAAAATTTTCAAGTATAAAAAATGTAATAGAAATGCAAAAAAATAGTAATTTGTTCTACCCCAACATGGTCACCAGTATTTCAAAACTCGTATCACGTGGATTTGAATTTGTTAAAAAAAAAAAAAGTATTTGGATCTTTTCCCTTTGGAGAAGCGCGTGTTTACAGCCATTTCACAAGAAAGAGGTACTGCACCACAGGTTTCTTGCATAAATAATGGTAATGCGTTAAAAAAATTACATAACAAGAGTGAAATCAGTATCAAATAATTTTGGAAATGGGACTTCTTTGGTTTAAATAGCTCCAAGAAGACATTAGAAGATTTTGTCAGAATGAAAGAACTACGATATGGCTTCACTTTTGCCTCCTTCGTTCATGCATTTCATCAACATATAAGTAATAACTATATAGATAGCTACCAAAAGGATCTAAAATATGCTACTGATGTTTATAATTCAACCACGAAACAATCTTGCTAACGCTCCTTGTTTCAGATGCCAATACGCACATGTCTACCGTACAAATGTATCAGGAGGTGCTTCTTCTGGAATCTGCCAACAGATACAGTACAAAAATAAAATTAAAACAAACAAATGTTAGCATGCTCCCATTAAATATAGTCAACAAAAAGTATAATCTATATCTGCCAAATCTTAGTGCTCCAAGACGAAGATATTTGTGAAATTTTAACCCATGCAAGAGCCCAGTGATCTTAATTGCAGATTTTATTCATACTATGATTGACTGCGTAACTGTCCTAAGGAGGATTTTATCCAGGTTTTGAGAATGGAAACAAAATGCTCGAGAAGCCTGAATAAACAACTTTTAACAGTTAGAGCACAACAGAAGACTATTACCTCTCCCGGATTCCATTTCTCTTTTAACCAAATACCAGCATCTACCGACACATTCTCCACTTGAGACTTATTTCTGCACGAATAGACGACCATAAAAATTCAAACAAAAGTATTTGTAACTTGCATACGAAGCTGAAATTTCTTCAAATTCTATATATAGATGATAACCTCAGAAAAATTGCATTAACAAAGGTGAAGTTTCTAAGCAGATTCAAATACTAGTATAAACTGGGGCATTGTCAAATAAAAATAAAGGAAACAGAAGATCCAACTGCTACACAAGCACCATTACTGACATTAAAATCTTTCTAACCTATAAACTGTAGGCTTAACAAATCAAATAGATTTTATCACTGAATTTTGCAGCCAACTTCATCCAAATTATAAAAATTACAATAGAGGCAATCTGGTCTGTGTTACTTTCAAGAAAAATTAGAATGAGTAAGCTATAATTAATTGCCCAGTGAGTTGAAGTGGCCTCCCGAGACAATTGAGTGCTTGCTGCATTAATCATTTCTTCCCTTCTGTTTCTTACTCCTTCACCGAACCCAAAAACTTAATTTGAGAATTATCAATTGTAAAAGTATAAAACCCAAAAATTAAAAGACTTCTGTCCATCTCTTCATAAAAGTAGAAGGTATATTGCCTGGTGAAATCTTGAATAGTTTTACTTAATTCACAAAAAGTTATCATAATCATTTCAAAATTTACAATTAGGTTACATCGTCGGACTCTTGTTACAAAAATTTACTGTTCTGCCATTTTATTAAATCAAATGGAATAAGAACAGTTAAACAGACATGGATAAAATTGAAATTTTTCAAGTTCACAAGATTTTATTTAAACTGAGAATACAAAACTAAACTGAAGATGCAACAAAGTGAAAACAATCAAGATTGACTGGCAGGGTTATAATCAATATGTCATATTTATTAAATTCATATGGTCTGAAACATTGAACCTTGCAATATGATAGAAAGTTGAACTATTTTTCAATGAATGAGATCAGGCATTGATTAAATTGTGACAACTTCCTTTTAGAACTTTAAACTAATGTGACAATGAACTTACGACAACTGGACATCTGGTGTTGTTTGAAACATTGTAGTGGGACCAGAGTTATTGAAGACAGTCGATGTTGGCTGAGTTGAACCTGGAAACATTGTCAAATCCACTGGTGTAGAATTGGGGCTGCTTTGAATGCCAAAGCCACCACTGCTGTTTAGGTTTGCTGTGTTAGATGCCAAAGAGTTTCCTAGTATTTATTACAACATTGAAAGTCAGACATATATGAGCAAGAAAAATAGAAGACATATATAGTCATAATGCTATCCATATTACACCAAATGTATACCTCCATTTCCAAAGAAACTAGGCTGTGCCAGAGTGTTGGTTGGTGGTGCAGATGGCCTAACAACAGAGTTCCAAACAGATTAGACTGAAAGCTGGCATAAAAATTAAATTATTAGCATTAAGTATAGACAAGGAGAGTAGAAGATGAAGGACAATCACTGCATGGGAAACAATGATTGCAAACCTGCATCTTATCCATTCTAGCACCTGCCATACTTTGAATCACCCAATTCCAAAGGAATGAGGCTCCAAGGGATACCAATGTAACCACTTAGCCACTATAGGAATGTTTTCAGACACCAAAATCTAAAGACCCAGGTCATTCTACAGCACTTAAAACCAATACCCAACTAGTCTGTATTGGCATTTAAGAAACTGTAACCTTTAATAACAATAACAAAAACACTTGTGCATTGCTCCATTCTCTTGACAATTACACCATAATCCAAGACAAAAACAAATAGTAGATAGGAGTTCTAGAAAAACAGGAGGAGAGATCTAATGCAATGCAGAAACTACTAGGCCACATCAATACCTTATAGGGTACAAACCATACTCCACTGGAGCTGACAGAACTCTGTCAATTAAATTCTTTGGATTTTCCTTAATTCATTTTCCAACCCCAAGCAACTGAAATGGAGAAAATATTTTCTGGCGGGTTACTATTACCTTTCAAAACCCATGTTCAAAGAAGTACCCAGCTGGCTAAAGCTTGAGACTGACAAAGGACCATTACTTTGAGATGTTCTTGAAAATGGATTTGCATTGGCCCCAATAGATTGGGGTGCTTGACTGCCAAGAGAAGAATTTATTGGTATTTTGTAAGGTTCAGAAAGTAGTCTCTCAAACTCAACCAACTTGGATTTTAGTATATTTCTCTCTTTCTCAACCTGCAACATCATATTTTTAGGTTAGACACAGAATACATGGTTGAGCACAAACTTTAACATTGTAGTTGCAACTGTCAGTACAAAGAAATAGTAAAGGAGGCTCTTCTTTAACAAAAAATGTCAAAATGAAATTTCATTAAAGAAAAATGAAGTAGTTACAACTAGATAGAGAATAGGATCTCTTCCAAATGGGGGGGTGGATGGAGAAACACGGGCTTAAAAAAGTTGTACACATGTTAGATCAGGTTTCTTACTATTGATTGCAAACTCATCCCACGCTTAGCATCCTCGTAAGCTGATGCCCGCAATTCTTCATAGCTTATATCACCAACAATATCGCAAGGAGCACTGCATAACAGGAAGTCAAAATCTACATTTACTTTTCTTATTAGTGCACTGGTTAGGATTCTTTAAAGCAATCTCTGTTTCAAGAGTGGCTAGTAGACTAGGATCTCTTTCACATGTAACATTTGATCTGCAAATTTCTTGAGGCAATGTTTTCAGGTTTATTTGGCATTTTAGCTGGTGTAATCCAGCTGGACAGTGGACTCAATAGTAACTAAAGAAGATTCAGCTGCAGTTTAAATAATAAGTGAGATCATGCATGTGAACCTTCCATGTGAATTCCTATCATCTGAAGCTTTGTAATTCAAATGAAAAATGTTCCTATTAAGATCTTGTTCATCATTTGGACAGCAGATTTGGGAAGGATTTTCAAAGATGAGGAATTGTATAATGATTACTGATCAGTTTATCAGTGATGAATACAAAGATGAATGGAAAAAGAGTCAGCAATCTTTTGCAACAAAGTCCAGTTGTATGGGTTTTGAGGAAAATGGATTTTTTCTATATGATCTAGTGACTGCACTAGGTGCTAGAGTAGTACCTTTCAACATTATTAAACATGTTATTTGCAGTAACAAGTTTGATTAATGTTTTCAAACCATCATGTCTAAAAAGAAATATACCCTTTGCAATGACTGTAGCATGTAAGTATCCAAAGCGGTTTCTCTTGCTCAAAATCTACTGTAATCTGGCGCTTGCAGTTCTCAGGATCTGTGCATCTTTAATTACATCAACCAAGTATATCAATTAATCTTACGCAAAACACAATAGTCAAATAAGGCACAAACCACAAACATTTATAAGAAACATGGATGTAAAATCACCATAATGAGACCATTTTTTATAGAAAAAGATTAATTAGATAGGACGGAAAAATATACAAGAGATAATTGGTAATCTCCAAAAGAAAGCACAGCCAAAGGAAAACAAAATAATAACACTAAATTTTTCTTTTGCTTGTATATTTAATTGAAAGGCAATGTAACACATGACAGACATTCATTTAACAAATTCTATAAAGACACATATGTAGAGGAGCATACACTTTAGCTGAAAAGGAAAGCCAGTACATATGCAACAAACTGAAAGATATCAAATTTTGTATCTTCAAAATTGATCAAAGGCAAAGCCCTCCCGTGATCCAATCAAAGATTTATTTGGGCCTTTCTCGGCACCGTTAGTCAGTGTTTATGCACTCTGTAGACATTTAGACCTGTGTTTTTTATGTTTCTTGTTCTGAAGTACAAGGGTGCATGTATGTCCAACATGTTGCAATTATGACACCCCTGTTCCACATGTTGGCTTGATACAACATTAAGAAAAATGTCCATGATTCATGACAGATGGAGAACGGATTGATAAATACTTACATATGATCCACTGGTTTGGAATTATCAGATTTCACACTATTCTGGGGTTTGGATAACTGTCGATTCCATTTGTTTTCAAAAGGCTGATTCAGAAGTAAATCATCAACAACAAGAGGTGAGAATCGGATTATTTTATAAAAAAGTGAAGATGAAGCAGACATAGCAACAAGAAACCCTAAAAAATAGTCCAAAAATATTAAAAAGCACCAATGACGTATTCATTTATTATAATGCCTAACAATTAAAACAAGAAAATAAAAATAAGCTTTCACATCATGTATACGCATAGGAAAAGAGTGAGAACCTTGAATTGATTGGGTTTGTACTCGGAATGAGCGCCCCCATTGAAGTTGGAGCTGTTCTGCGTGCCAAAACCAAAAGGATTAGTCTTCTGCTGTTGTTGTAAGCCTAAGCCAGAGCCAGACCCAAATCCAAAAGGATTAGTATTTTGCTGTTGATGAGAACTGTTCTGTCCTCCAAACCCATGTACATTAGGTTTTCGCTGCTGTTGGACATGCAAATATCTACACCTTTCTCCATACTGACAGCTGAAAATGAACCACAGCAATATTTTTAAAACTTGTGATGATGCAAACTGATGAATAAATAGAATCTCTGTTTACATAGATTATAATTTCTATGATAGCACGACCTGCAAGGGCGAACCACGACAGATATAATATGCAAATGCAAAAATTTCCATTGTTATATACTAATAGCCCCCAACAAGATTGGCACAGAAACAGTGAGGAATCAAAAGAAATAATTGAGCATGGGAATAATGGCGTAGAAATAACACAGCAATATGTTAACCATTCAAGATTGGAACGAAACCAAAGCAGTGAAGAAGAGGAATAACCTGCCTCGCTGGAAGTTTCGACAAATATCTTTCATTGTGTTAGAGCTATGATCATTAAACGCTTTGTCTTTGCCATAAATCACTTCTCTAATTCTCTACTCTTCTAACCACCTCACCGCTCATGGAAATTCAATTTCTCATACACTTTTCATTCCACTCTGTCGTTGCAAAACATTATTCTTCTTCTTTTCTTTGGTTCATACCCTTTAAAACACCACTTCTTTTGGACTGAAAATGCTGGCTTTTCTTTTTGGGCCTGGAATTCAAGTGTTGGGCCTTGTATTAATTTTAAGGCCTTGCTTTTAGCACATCTTTCCTATTTGCACCTCCTTTTTTTAACTTTCACTCTTACATTTTACCTTGAAAAATGTTGACAACACACTTTTTAACACTCTAACACGTGTTCTCTTATTGATTAAATTTATTGAAAACTACACATCAAGAAGAAAGACTTGTTAAATAAAAAATAAGATCTACCAAAAATTTATGATTTTCAACAAAATTCTATCAATAGTAAAAAGTATGTTAAACAAAAGTGCTTACTAACATTTATCTCTTAAATCTCTATCATTATAATGTGTTTGCAGGAATAATTTTAAATAATAATCATTATTTTTAAATAAACTTAAAAGTTTAAATTATTTTGTATGTCTTTCAACTATTTGGTAATTTTTAATTGAATCTTAATTTTTTTTTTTCATTTTATGAACTTGTATTTGTTTTTTAATTGGTCCTCCCATAGTTATTGTTACGAAAAATTATTATTCTTAAACAGTTGTGTAAGTTTGCAGCAAAATTGTTATAAGGTCATGCCTAAAGAAATTTGTAAAATAATACTTAAATTAAGTAAACATATAAAGATGAAATTACTAGTTGAAAACTTTGGTTAGAAATATTGAATTTAAAACTTGAAAAAGTGTAAATACTACCTTAGAGAGGTTAGAATAATGACTTAAAAATGTGAAAATGTTTAGTATAAACTTGCAAAGGTGATAGTATTGGATTCAAAAACTAATTAGGTCTTTATGATTAATTTTTCATAACGACATTTGGATAATAAAACTTAACTAAAAATAAATATAAGTTTAAGGACCTAATTGAAAAACAAAATATAAGTCAAATTAAAAATTGTCAAAACATTTAGAGATCTACAGAATAATTTAACCTATTTTATATTCATCTTTGTGAAACTAACTTTTGACTGAGAAATAATAATTTTTAATTACTTATCCATGCATTATTTAACACGAGAAAAATGTTGGCAACATACATTTTTTATCACACTCTTATTATTGATTAAAATTTATTAAAAATAGAAAATTTTGTGGATCTCGATTTTATTTAATGTCTCTCTTTCTATCTTGATTTTGTAGTTTTTAATAAATTTTAATCGATTATAAGGTGTGTTGCTAATACTTCTTTTGACACTATTCATACGACATTTTATCTTATGTGATAATGTAGGTTGACACGAGTAATTAAGAAACTGTATTTAAATCCTCTTTACGCCATTTTTTCTTGCTTAATGAGCAATCCTCACTAAAAAGATAAATTTTCCATCGCTTAGGGGGTAGGTGGAAATAAACTAGGTCAAAAAAGATTCTACTTAAATAAACTTTACTCATTTAAAAAATTCAAAATCAAAACCTAACTTGTTATTTATCATAAAATTTATTTTTAGCCTTAATCTAATTTGTTTGAAAGTTTGACTTGACTTACAAGCTTATTTTAAATTAAAATTTTATATAGGTCCAACTTCTATATACATGAACTAATAGATTAATGAAAAAATTCTATGTAAAATAAACTTAATATGTAAAAAATTAGAATCACTATTACTCAAAGTCAAAATATGAAACAAAGGTGAAAATGGATGTTCTAAGTTTTACAGGATTTAGTCTAATATATTTATATAACATAAGCTTATTATTAATATCTAACATGATTTTTTATGTGTGACAACATACTTAATATTTAAAATGGATAAATAAATATATAATTTTAATACATTGTAATAATTTTAATACATTAATAATATTTATGAAAAATTTATTATTTGTATTCACTTAAATAGGTTGATTTCCTAAGTCTTTTTTTTATAACCTAAAGTCTAGTCTTTTTAACCAAATGGAATTTTATAAAAGGAACTGTCTATTTATGTTTATTTCCTAAAAAAGTTTACCTTCTCCTAAGCCTGCTGTATGCTAGGTCCAGACTCTTAATATAACCAGAAGTTGTTGCTACAAATGGTGTCAAACAAGAAATCTCATATGCCTTTTGGTTATACCAAAAAAATAGACTCCTAACAAGCGCCTTAATCAAATTTCACCCTTCATAGGGGCTAGTTGAATAGTTGGACATGGCTGTAGTTCATATTTGTGCAACAATCCTCTAAATGAGTTTTTTTTTTTATAGTCACGACATATCATTAGCACCCTGCACATTAGTATTGGGAATGTTTTGTTGTTAGACTAAATTATTCACCAAAAATAATTGCAAAAGTGTGACCAGGTAAAACTATTTGTGATTACAAAAATTAAATTAAGTGAGTAACTACTGACAATTTTAATATATTATTAATGTTCAGTTTAGACATCAAATAAGATCCATAAGCTTTGAAATAAACACTTAATATCAATAATTAACAGTAATTTTTAATAGTGATAATAATAGTAATGATGATAAAAAAAATATAAATGTTATCTTTATCAATAATTAAATATAATTATTTAATATATAAATTAAATAATATTATAATTAATTAATTAAGTTATTTTAAAATAAATTTGACATTCTCGACAAAGAATGTATTGATATTTATCAATAATTAAAAGATTTTTTTTATTAGAAATCATATAAGAATATATTTAAAAATTATAAAAGACTGTATTTTTTTTTACAACTAAAAAGTGTATTCTTATGTATTTTAATAATTTTTTATTTATTTTATTTCTTTAATCAATATTTTCATCTGATTAGCATTTGTCATGATTAAATGCAATTTTAAATTTTATAACTAATTTTTATACGTAATTAATAAATAAACATTAAATTCTATTGACGAATTAAATAATTATTAAAGCATGATTTCATTTTTAATGTAAAAAGAAAAACTCGTATGAAAATTTTACCCTTTAAATTGACGAAATTTTTAAGAGAAAAAAAAAAATCAATGTCAAATACTTGAAGTAATAAAAGGTCATCAAGCATGCTCCTACGAGAAAGAGAATCTAGTTTATATGGCTTAAATTTAAATTTTCGTAATATTGCAAAACTAAAAGCTATAAAACAAATATCAAATTGTTATAAAACTGAAATTGAATTTATTTAAAAAAAAAAAACTTAAAATTGACAATTGAATCAAACAACACCTTACCTTATTTTTTTTTAATTGTTCTTGTCTGTTTCATTATCCTTTCTCCATCATAATTGCAATACCAATAGCCTATTTAAAACGATAAGCTTGTTTTTCCCTTCTACATCCAGTTGACTACGAAGATGATAAACAATAACCCAACTTGTATTCCAATATCTCATATCACATTGCCCTCAGTCGTATTCTTTGTCCCCACACTAGCTACCCACCACCACCACCACCACCATCTTCAATAATTTATCATAACTCCATTTTAATAAATATTATCAAAATAAAAATCATACTTTTTTTTTAACATCTGTCCTACTCGACAATCAACAAACAATTTCTTTCCATATAGGAATATAATTTTTTCATACTCATGGACATTAGATAAAAATAAAATCCTAAGTAACATATTCAAGTGACTTATTAACCATTTGTTAATTATGTCAAATTTTGTTAGTTATTACCCATTTTTTTTCGTTTAATGAGTAGCAAAACAGACTGTAATATTCATTAAAATAGTTCCAAACTATTGATATTTTAATATAGAATTTTGAAATTTTAAAGTAGTTGCCATTATCTTGTAAAAATAAAGGTTTGTAGCACTTTTATGAAATATTGTTAAGTCTATTGGTTTATTTAAAAGTGGAAGTTACAGAAAAAAAAAATATGACATTTTCTTATAGTGATAATAAAAAAAACTATATAATACAAGTCACAAATAACTTGATCAATATACAATTTTTAACAATACAAATTTAGTGTCATCTATTGTCGTGTATTCGTGTAATGATACAATAATGCAATAAAATGCAAGATTTTAAAACAATAAAGCAGACAAACAAATATTTTAATAATTAATATTTATCAATCCAATGAGTTGAATCTTCGAGCAGTTTCATGTAATTGCTGAGAGGCTTTTAGTGATGTTGTTAAGTAAAGGTCTATCTCCCTGTAAATATGTTTAAGATCAAAATAATATAGGAGATAATCGAAAGATGAGTGCAAAGGAAAAAATATGTACTTTAAATCGTTACACGTTATCCTTTTCAAGTTTGTCTTTTGTTATATAAGTGATGACAGATTGGTCATTTTTCGCCTCCAATGATCCTTGGGAGGTGTAATTATTAATTTGTTTGGTTTACCTTTGCTAGTCGATATAAAGGTGTTAAAGTGAGACACTTCAATTCATCTACATTGATTTACTTAAGTTGAGTTTTTAAATGAGTCGGTTTAATGAAACTCACTTTAAGGTGAGTTAAGAAAATTTTAATCTAACTTCATCCATCATGGAGGGTTAATTGAGTTAGTTTACTAAATTTTAAAAAATAAAAATGATAAAATAATTAATAACATTTTTTTATAAAATCATATCTTTAACAAATAGTTTTAAATTCAACAATCTTGTTTTTTTTACTAAGTTGTATTAACTTATTAGTTTATTGTATTGACTTGTATTATTTTATTTTTTTTTGTTAAAATTCTAAATAAAGTTGTTGTGTCTTTTTTTCTCAAATGAAAATTGTATACATATTTTTTTTATAATATTTTTATTTTTTATTTTTTTAATTAGATGGATTAATTGAATCAACTTAACTTTAATTCATTTGACTCACAAGTAAATTGAGTCAAATTGAAAATGAACTAAAATTATTGATTTTTTTTAATCCACTTAGCTTAAATCTATGATGAACTAGACTTATTCACTGAATTTCAACTCATTTTGACACCTTTGTTTAATGTATATTAACTTGATATATTATGAAGTTATTTCAATATATACTAATAATTGTTGGACTTCAATCTAAAATATTTTTATCCTTTTAAATATTTAAATAGAGTTGCAAGAGTCTTTAAAATTAAAAAATAAAATAAAACAAGTTAATTTTAAATTTATAATCATTTAACTTTAACTTATAGTCACAAACTATAAGTGCAATTTGGTATCCTTTACTTATTATAGTCACGAAGTATATGTTAATAATCATTTATAAATATACATTAGAATAATTATTTGAAATAAAAGTATTTTTAATTATAATGTTTTTAGTTTTTTTTTTCAATGAGAGTATTTTTAAGACTTTTTAATTTATTATATTTTCTAATCTATTGTTTTTAATATTTTTAAAATTTAAATATTTTACAACAT